>JAENPR010001818.1:0-105125 GCA_018135685.1 Themeda triandra | reverse complement strand
GCCGCCCATGATGCCAGCATACGCAGCGCTACCCCAGGGGCCGTGCGGGTGCTCCTGCTGCGCTCCATGCTACCAGGACTACTATGACAGCGGCAGGAGCTGCTGCTGCGGCAGGGTGTCCGGCACTAACGTCCAGCTGTTGCCAGTGCCGTGTTGCTCGACCTTCAGCGACAACGACTCGTCGGCGGCGTATACAGTCATGTGATCGGATTACTGCATGCATGCGTGTTCCCGATTCAGTGGAGCTTGGAAGATGTCGCATCGTCGGTGATTATTATCTGAAGTGGGAGTTTTCCGTGATTTAGCGTGCATTACACTGGATTTGTGTTATTTTATTTTACGAATTGGGAATTTGGGATGGTTGACGATTTGGAACATACGTGAATATGATGAGTTGGTCGTGAATATACATATAGAAAAAATAAGTGTTCATTAGGCAAGGTTACATATTGTTGTTCATTCTCTTGATGACTGTATGGAGCAGAGCACAATGTATGTTCATACTGTGCACATCTCATTGGCCATAGCAAATTGTTTTCTATATCATATTACTTCGTTGAGTTTCTAATACAAATGGGGGATCGGATTCTTCAGCTAAAATCTATAATCATAAAAAGGAAAAGGTTAGACCAACCACATATATATAATTTGTATATGATTGAGAGATATACCAATGAAACGACATAGCAGTATAGCACAAAGGTTTGCGGAGGAACCATATTCTGTCATGTGAGGCTCAGAGTAGAGCAGAGGACCACGTGCACAGATGACTCGGGTGGATCAATAATATGTGTCCCATTCTCAGAGGATCTAGAGAAAGAGGCGACACCACACACCATTGATTTGCTTTTCAGCACCTTGTCGGCCTACAGCTTGTGACAAATCATAATACGAGCATAATGTAAGCCTCTAGCATCTATTCCTACAGTGGTTCTATTCACAATGGTTCTCTACATGGTGGAGTGGGTTATATGCAAATAAAACGATACATCGGAAAGTCAGATTGATTTCACACAAAGATACAGCTGTCAGATGACCTATACCGCTATACCATGAGCGGAAGGCCTTCAACAGAAGAAGCTGGAGATGTCTTAGGCCATTGCTTGTGGCCATTGCTTTCGTACAAAACGACTGCATGTCCGAAGCTGCAAAACACTTCCACAGGCATCCGGACTTCCCTATGCTTCCCATGCCTTTGTTTGAAATTTGACCTGCTGCTGGTGTAGTAGTCTCATTTATGCCATAGTGACCAGAGGTCATGTCTTTTTTATATATATATGGTGTAACGGAAAAGGCCCCTAGAAGCACATGCTATGATACTTCCTTAAGTAAAGGCAGAAATTGTACATTTATGTGGCCATGTGGGGGATGATCTACCATTGGCGCCACATTGACATTCGTGCTAGGTCCAATAAGGCCCTTTTTTGGTTTATTCATGCAAATTAAATGGCGTGCTACATAAAACATTGTACACACCAGTTCCAGAAACCCAAAGCTAACCTACAAGAATTTCTTGGTGCATGCTCTGCTCTATCTTGAGATGATGTGAACATGCTGAAACAGAGGAAGAACCACACTCTCCCTCTCCATGATACACTTGTAGCGCAGATCTTGACAGGTGGACAGGACGCTTTAAAGAAACAAGCATTTCTTAAGCATTATTTCAAAGATGTTCTCTCTAAGTGGTGGGAACAACCAGATTTGTATATGAGAACACAGGGACTGGCATCTACCGCAAGTGTTTCTTCTCTTTCGATTTCAAACCATGCACTCAATATATTCTCTCTTTGTGTTGAAAGAATACAGTGTTAAGCCACTGACAGCATGAAACCATTACTTAATCTAAAAAAATGGAGATTGGTACCATGTGGCTTCCAAAACCTGAAGAGCTACTAAACAAAATGGTACTATGAAACTCTTCCTGCAGAAGCTGCAAAGGCTGTGCTTGGACCAAATAAGATTTATTTCACAACTACCTGCAGTTGTTCTGGGCTACGCTTTTTGGTCTTTGGGTCACCATATGCTTCTTTGAGAGTTTTCCATGTTTTTGCTGTGAGATTCCGAGGTGATCTAACGACAAAGAGGCCACAACACACAAACGTTGATATGCTTTCCAACAACTTAACAGCAGCTTCGGATTAACTCTGTATTCTCTTCATCGAAAAACGTGCCATTGCATCCGTTCCTGCAGTGGTTCTATTAACAATGGTTCTCTGCTCCTATTGTTTGCATGTGTGTAAATAACACGAACCACGACCTCTTCAGTTGGCACAGTGTTTCATGTGCCGACTGACTAATACCACTGTAGCATAAACTGGAGACTATGGGTTTAGCAGTAGTTCGCAACAGAAGAAGCTGCGGAAGCCTGAAGCCTGGGTTGCAGCCATCAAGGTCGTGCTAGAAGAGTCTGGGAATGAAATGGCAAAGTACTCACAAGGGTATCTACGCTTCCCTATGCTTCCCAAGCCTATGATCACTGTTCTGTGAACCAAAGTTAATAATGAAAATAATACGTAATTTATCATGACTATTGCTCGCGATCGTGTTGTGGTCTTATTGATGCCTCTGCAGACAGTTCTGGTCTTTCTTATATAGATGGTGTAAAAGAGAGAAACCGTCTTTAGAGGCCGTTGCTATGCAAGGCACTCTACTAAGTAAAGGGGAAAAAATGTACATTTATACCAGGTGGGGATAGCATTTGACAATGGAAATAGCTAGAATGTGTGCTGCCGCACACGTCTTTCTCGCATATGGTGCAAATAAGTTGGTCTGCAAAACAAGATACTATACATACCACCCTGGCACATATGTATAGGTGCCAAGAAGTATTTTGAACTCGTGGACGATATATAATAAGCAAGATGCATATGCGCATGCTAAATCATCTCTCAACACATGCATGTTTATAAAGTCCCATTGCGATTGACTACAAGGCATGTGCAATATAAATATAAATATCAATCTAGAGTTCCAACCACGTACTTTATATATCAGAGTTACCACTGGTTTGCCTAGCTTTTCAATGAAGCAGATGCACACGTGCTTAAAACCAACTAACCAAGAATACAAGTTATTCCATTGACAACATCAAGATGATAATTAAGCATTGGGTGTTATGCCAGCAGCTCAGAAGGATTGATAGGGCAGGGCCACCACCACAATCTACACTGTATGTGAAACAATATTTGCACGGATGGATACAGCTGACCAGATTAGAGTGGCAATATCATCCCAACCCCATCCCCCCCCCCCCCCCCACCCCTACATGCTTAGGGTTTTCTGCGGCCCATAGTGGCGGTGCTGACATTGCTCCTTTCTTGGCCCTTTGTTAGGCGTTTATTCGGCCACCAGCATTGCACTTGTTACACCGAGTTTCTTCCTTTCCCTAGTTATAGGTTCAGAAGGAGGTCCACCTTTTATTGCCAATACTAGGGGATTTCTAAGGTTTCTTTTATCTTTTGAAATGATTTTATTAGTTCATAAAATCCAAAAAAATCAATGACTTTGATTTGTTTGAGCTACTACCTCTTGCTACCTAAGCGGGCAGTACTCTAGGATTGCCCCCAAAATGAAAAGATAGATGTGTTCCATAAAGTTCCTAGTTGGGCAGCTTCATAGTACAATTTCTAGTCCAACTTGTTATCACAAGGCTATATATTTGGCAGCTTCACTGTTGATGTGTCATCACAATGGCATTGTCAAAGAACAAGACACAGTACACATACACATGGAATCACCACAGCCCATGACAAAGGGCTAAGGGACAACCACCAAACACCAATTACATGCAGCCGCTACAAAATAATTAAACATTCAGTCATTCACTACTCGTTGGTACGTTGCTTCAATGGTGCCCTCTGTCTAAGGGTACGCTGCCACTACTCAACATTACGCTGCTTCACAAAATACTTCATGGGTATAGCACAGCCATGACTGTTGAACAGAATGGGGACTACAGCTGCCAGCAGAGGCACTAAAAGGGTGCTCACCATACATAGTGATCTCCCATTGAGCTGGTGTCATGACAGTTTTCAGCACACCAGAACGCTGTCTATGAGTATACACATCGTTTCCCATGCTTCCCAGTCCTGTGGAATGTATATGTATTTGCTCTTTTTTGTACATGACATATAATGCGTGTATATTGCTGGGTGCAGTAGTGCAAAACAAACAAGTCTGGTTTAACATAGATCGATGCTGCTATAGTTGGGGTCTTATATATTGTGCCACACAAACTAATATCTTCTGTGACAATAATGGTCTGTACCTATCCCTCAGCATAGAGAGATATTGCACATAGTACTTGGGACAACCATAATAAGTATTTCAACACTGTTATGTAACCATGCATTGTCACAACATATAACAAAACAAATAGTTATTATTACTACAATTAGGATTGAGTAGAAATCAGGGCAGCAGACCAGGACAGTTCACCAAACCCTTTGAAACTTATTTTGACAACAACTTTTAATTAACAAAGTACATCGGTGTGGGAAAAGAACTCATAGATTATAGAGCACAGTCAAATAAAATGTACTGCTTTGAAATGCTTTCAAATGCATGCAGAAAATTTTGGTTGCTTTGCCTGCCTTCGTTAATACATTCAAGGAGATGAAATCCTATAAAGCAACCGCCTCCAAAAGTAAAAGGAAAAAGTCTATATAGCCCCCCAGCCTATTGCTACTAGACTACATTATACCCCAACCTATAAAACCAGCTATTTAACCCCCTCACCTTTGCAAACCAGTTCAAATAACCCCCTAGGGTGGTTTTGCATAGCAGTTTTGCCATGTTGGCATGCTGAGGTGGACCTTGATGCTGACATGGATAACTGGTGGACCTTGATGCTTATGTGGATAACTGACAAGTGGGTCTTGTAAGTGTGTAGGTCTTCTTCCCATACCTCACGCGACAGTGCCACTGGAGTGGGCCGAGCTGCACCGGGCTGGCCGCACAAACTGCTGTTGGGCAATGGTCACCCCCGCGGCCAGCTCCTGCGCTGCTCATATGCTCGCCGCCACTAAACCCCGTCCTGTTCTCCTCCATATACCCTGCTGGCTGCTACCTCGCCCCTCGGCCTCTGGCCCTGCGCGTGCGCTGAGCAGTAGCCGGCACACCGGCAGCAAACCAGCAAGAGGCACTGGTGTCCGGCAGCTAGCAGCAAGGGCCAAGCCGGCAAGCCACCAAGGCCATGGAGCACCGGTGGGTGGCACAGTAGCAGCAAGGAGCACCGGCTCATCAATATCAAGGATGACCGAAACACCTTGACGTAAAAAAAAAAAAAAACAGACGTCTCTTCGCCTATCAAATTCAGCCAACTTGAAACCTGCTAGTTCAGTTCCTTGCTTCAGTGGGTAGCTATGGAAGTTGCCAAGCTAACGAACCCACAGCCGCGCCCTGTCGTGAATAAATTTTGGAAATTCGTTGTCATCGGTCAGTCCCCGCCGGAGCCTAAATCGATTAGGGGCAAGCCTGGATTTCTCAATATCTTTCTAATTCCTTCCCACCATCGTCTCCCCTTGACATGGTGGTCCTTTTGCGCTCACATAATCAACCTGAGGGACCCACATCAACGCCATCTCATACCATTGCCCGCCCTCACTACTCGGTGCTCGCACGTGGCTAGCACGTCTCGGACTTCCTCTGCCCCAATTGATGCAGGGGCCCGGGGAGGGCCATGTAGGCGGAGGTGTTGTTGGGTACTACCAAGGCAAATAACTGTCTTATGTTCGCTGCATCATCCGCGCTAGCATACAACTAGCACATCTACAGAACCAGATCTATAGAACAACAGCAAAATCAAATAGCAGTTTGGTTTTTCCAGTTCCTAGCTACGACCCTATGAATCAAGTTCTTACATCATCCCAATTTGAACCCCCCAAAACAAAATGAAATAGCACCCGAAGATCAACTTACCTACTAATCAACTTAGCTGTGGTTGGAGAGTCCTCTGCGACCGTCGGCACGGGGGGAGCGACCGAGAATCATGCTCCCTCTCCAACCACAGTCGCCGCGACACAGCTCAGTGGAAGCCACAGCTTCGCGGGAGGCTCCAACCATGGCTAGCTCGCTGTGGCAGAGCCCACCTACTACCTTGCAGCGAAGGCTCCGCCCTAGCTTAGCGGAAGGCGCGACAACGGCGACATGGGCGGGCGCACGCGCGGGGCCTTTCCGCACCCACCACCAGCGCCACCGCGGCGGAAGGCGCGGCGGCGGCGACATTGGCGGGCGCGCGCGGGGCCTTGCCGCACCCACCACCAGCGCCACCGCGCGTCGAGCTGACGAGGATAAGATTGGGGAAAATTGAGCAGTCGGTGGGAGGTGAAAGAAAATAATAGATGGGCGTAGGGTTACGGGTTTCAAACGAGCCACCCATTTAGCTGTGCTATACGCCCAATAGAGAGCACAAATCTCAAAGCAAAATTAAAGGTCTAAAATTCGACAGATAAAAATCAACAAAATCTGCCGACAGATAAATAAGAAAAGCCATATTTTTCTCTTAGATATAGATGTATAAATTCGGTTGAAATTTGCTGTCTATATATACAAAAAAGAACTGAAATTCCGTAACAGAGGCCCCACGCCGGACCATGCTTGAAGACCTGGCGCTTCAGCAGCGGCGGCTACGGCTAGGTCCAGGAGGCAAACCCGCCACACGTGCGTGGGCATAGAGACATTCGCGATCCACATCGTCACCTTCGTCGGCCTCCACAGCCCGCTCCGCTCCTATGCGCGCGTGCTCGTACGGACAACCCGGATCAGGGGCGACCGAGCTCAGCATCCCATGGGTCGTGTTGTCACCCCGCGCACGTGCACAGTGTGAGCTCAGCACAGATCAGTGCTGCAGCATGCAGTCGCTATTCTGTGGGATACCTCGCCGCGAGGACGAGTGCGATGATAACTAGAGCCTTATATCCTTGCCAGAGCTCCCAAGCACGCCGGCGTTCCCATGGCGGCAGATGTCGGGCAGCTGTACGTGCTTGACTGATTGGCTGGACGGATGCCTCGTCCATGCCGTCCGGCCACCCAGTGCTACGGCCATTGAACGCAAAGCACTCCGGACCAACCAGAGAATATTGGTGGCCGCCGTAGAATGCAGCAGCAAAAGCAAAGATCGCGAACACCCATGGTTGCTGCTGCGGCTCTGGTTGTCGTAGGAGATGAGAGAGAAAAAGGATTTACTTTTATAAGAAAAATAAATGTGAGGGGTAAAATGAACAATTCATGCCACACTAGCATGCCACATCAGCAAAATCTGTCTATGTGGTAGTCATGGACCTGTGGTGCACCACTTGACAATTATACGTTTTCAAGTTTGTAGACCAAAATGACACATAGTTCAGGGGCCGCTGGTGTATTTAACTCTTAAATAAATACTGTATCTAATTTAGGGGGTGTAAGGGAGGTACGTGAATGTTGGGGGTCTCAGGCCCCATCCAAACACAAATAGAGAAAGGATTTTGTGAGACAAACCCTCTAAGAAGTGGGCATTTTGTCACTGTTGTGTACTACCTCCGTAAAGGTCAGGTGAGCTCCAGGCAAACGCCTACCCTGTTAATCATTTTCAGAGGTAATCGACTATGCACACCATGATCCACTTCTGCAGTGTTTGGCCACGGTCCACCGCACCTGGATCTGCCTGCACGTACGCCCTCGTGCTTGGCACCCGTATGCACATGCAGAATAGTAGATAGCCGCGCTATCTCCATGCTATGTATAATTGTACTCATTTTGTTTATTTCTTTCTTTGTTTCTTGATTCTTCCAGGAGGAGCTTGTATTCCTGTTTTGTACATATACCGTTTGTTTTAAATAAAATTCAGTATGGGGTAAAACCCCTCATGTTCCCTTCAAAAAATTATGGACACATCGGGTCCTCGACGTCAAGCGGGCATGGTGGTGGCAGTGGCGAATCCAGGATGTTACCTCAACGGGGTCAAGAACTAATTGATAGGTCAAACATGCATGAATCCTCTATTTTAAGAGTGATTTGCATGTGAAAAAAGATTTGTAGTGTTATTTTTAGTAAGTTATCGGGGTCGGCTGACCCCGATGCTTACACTCTAGATCCGCCCCTGGGTGGTGGGCACATCCTCTGTTTCGTTACGTTGATAACGTGATGTGGGGAGGGTCTAGAGTTGAGAGCAGACTGGACTCGTAGAGACAATCTCCTGGCTGGCACAGTGGCCCTCTCTCGAGCCTACCTCTGATCCAGTCCCTTCAAGCTCAATGTCAGAAGCTGGTCAGCAATGATTCTTTTTCTAACCTTTTCAAAATGCTGATCGCACAAGCTGCAACTCAATCAGTTCCACCTTCCCCTGTTGTTGTTTGTGAAGGGCCGACAGAGAGGAACCTTGATTCCTGATGCTTCTCAAGCCTACACACATTTCTCTCTTGATCTCGCACGGGTTCGGTGATGAAACTAAAATATTTGTTACTAAACAAACGAGAATTCTAAATTCATTCTCGACGCTGCAGTTGTTATGGTTTTATTGTGGCATAGCCACGGCCCTATTGTGTGGTACAAGGCAGATCAATGTTGTCTACCGACTTCAAAGTTGAATTGAATAGTCAGATTAGATATTATCAGTTGTGAAACTATGTTTACAATGATTGGATTCCACTCCAAAGTCTGCAATCATAATATAAAATTAATGGCTTTGGTTTGTATTCACTATCCTGAGTCCTGATTGCCAACATGTGTATGACTGGTAAAAATTTTCAGGACAATTGAAGAAAAAAAGCACAACTCAATCGACAAGCATGTCTCAATACTAGCCCAGGATTATTGACAGGCTCCATGAAACAGGGGAAGAAAGTACATACGTACTTACATGACATGCTTTGGAGGCAGATATTAATAGCTTGTATTAAGCTTGGATAGGTGGGCAGAACACCTTTCACAACAACATTTGTTAGGGCATCTACAGCCTAGAGACAAGGGTCTGTCTATAAGTTTTTGGAATCTACGATAAAGACAAAATGTACAGTCCACATACGCCAGGTGTCTTTTTGGCTAGCTATAGGTGATTTAATACTTTGCATGTAGCCATGATCAATTATAAACATTCTTTTTGTACATCATTGTGTTGCTGTGCACGCAAGCATCTGGTACATTATGGTCTGAGAAACAATGACACAATGACAAACTGAATAGTTTAAATTGAACTGAACACAACTGAAGTCTCAAGACCAGCATGATCAATTAATGAAGTACAGTAACTGCTCAACCAAAACCTTTCACAACAACGTTTGTTAGGGCATGTATAGCCCAGAATCAAGGGTCTGTCTATAAGTTTTTGCAATGTCCGATAAAGACAACTTGACAGTCCACAAACAAGAGATGTCAATCTCAAAAAAAAGAAAAAAAAAGGTGAGGTGTCTTTTTGGCTAGCTATGGTGATTTAATACACCAAATCGAGAAGCCTAAAGCCAAACAATAAAACACCAAATCGAGAGTTACGTATGTTTTGTTATACTAGCTAAGACGCACGTGCAACACACACGTGTCTGAAAGAACTTTCTATCATAGAAGAATAATAATCAAAATTATAAATCCAATTATTTGTTGGATGAGTGCTAGTTGTACTGGCGGGTGATGAAACTGCTGCTGTTGGTCCAGTTCTATTCTCATATTGGTGCCACACCTTGTGGTAGTTCTAGTTCTCAAATGGGGTCACCTTGGGAGAACTTATTTTCTCTTAGTGGGCTATGGTTCACATCCTTATGGCATGATGTTGGGATGAGGTCGAATTCTTTCTTGTATCAGCATACTGAGAAATAAGAGTCGAATGGTGTTCTTTGCCTTTCAATGTTGATGGTGTATGATTGTCAGTTGGTGCAGAGTGGCAATTATTTAGTCAAAGCGTTTAGTTTATTGAACAAACACATGTTTTGTCAAGATTGCAAAGCTTTGAAGAAAGACAAATTTTGGACAACATTTTTGGCACTTGACTGCAGCATATCTTTGCATTTCGTGCAGAAGTTGTTAAAAAAAGTAGCAGTAATATGAGTATGAGTTTCAGAAAAGTTTTCAGAGGAATGGTGAAACTCGTTTAAATATTAGATAACATAATTACATCAAAGAATGTTGAATTAGAAGAAGTCACAGGGAACACCGGTATAATGAGCAACTGATCAATGTTCAATTAAAAAAATGTTATAGGAAACACCAGTATAATGAGCAAAACTAGTTTTGGTAGACAATGTGTAGTCGATATCGAGATATGTTAATTTGAAACGATAAACTTCAGGAATAAGAAAATTCTCTTTAGTACAATAATAATTTATTTCCACTCCAGCGTAACAGTATTTGTGAAGTAAACACCATATTGCCGTGAAAGTGAAAGAGTTTTTTTTTTTTTTTAAGCAAAGAATGTATTCTGGTCAGTAAGAATGTATGTTGTTTAGAAATTTAGACTAAATGATTTGTCAATAAAAAGATAAAAAAGGCATATCAATAAATACCATATTCATCAAGAAGAATATCCATTGGTTCATGTAGATGCAATTGGGTAAAGTTAACATTGTTTCCTATGAGATTCTTTGTTTTTTTTATCTCTAATATTTTGATATGCACAAAATACCAAAAAAACAAAGTGTGAACCATACTAAAACTACTATACAAATGACTACTGGCACGTAATCAATTTTTTGTTCCCAAAATTTATATTAAGTAAATCGCATCAGCAAGACATAAACACATCAGCATGGTTCTATGCATTCTTGTTTTCTGATATCAACTGATTCATAATGTACCCACTCATATTGATTCTCTATTTGTAGTTAAAAGCATCACGCAAGAGCACATCATAGAGACGGCATAGTGCCCATAGGTCATTTCTGAGACCAAGAAGGCGGCTAAATTAGTTAATCACAAGACATTGATCATGTCTTTCTCGTTGCATCATGATAATGCTTTGCTTTTTCAATATTGAAACTGCACTACCAGCAGTGGAAATAGATACTTTCAATTTTCATAACATTGGAACCAACCAACAACACAATAGCAAAAAAGTGGAGACTAGGGCTTAGCAACAGCTTCCCAATGCTTCCTTGCTAAGGAGAATCTTGGCTTCCTTGATAGCAGCCATTGCCGCGAGAGCTCCATGTGGTTCCATGTGTGCTGCTCCAGTGCTCATTACTGCTGCTGCCGCATGTATTCGATGCTGCCACGAGCGCCCGCTGGCACTCGCTGCTGCCGCACACGCTCGCTGCTCCGATGCGTGCTGCTCTGGAGCTGAACACTGCTATGACCCACGCTGCACCCGTGGGCACTGTCTCACAATCTGCTGGTTCACCCAAAAATCAGGAGCGAGGAATCTTAGCACTCGTCCAATTCTCCACTTGCAAGTTGCTTTTTCCATTCCCTATTATTCACGAACAGTTTTTTCTATTTCAAAGCTGGAAGACAGGCATTCATGTTAAGTGAATTACTAGATATCAAGCATTGCTAGTGTGAACCTTGTTCGTCCTGTTATACATTGCCCACTGTGTATAGGAAATTCTATAGTTGCTTACCAAAATTTATCTAATATTTATCTAGTCCTACACAACATAGATTCCAATTTTGTATACTCCAATATAGCGATGGAGAGACCGTGAATTACTGCAGTGTTTGCATATATTGTCTAGTGTTCACTGCCAAATTGGTCCTCGAGCTACAGCCCACAGCATGGCTTCCTGAAATCTTTGAACCTACTTCCTCATGCTAGACTCTCATATGCGCACATAGAACTGTTTATCTGCAGCAACTTGAAGTTGAACGCCGATAGTGCTAATTTGATCCACTGCAGGTTGACCATACGAGAGGGGGATCAACACATGGTGACCATCTCCAGGCAGGTGTAGTAGCATATAAACACTTTTTTCCCTTCTGCATCTACGGTTGCTACAATCTCTTCAAGCATGGTGTCTGGAACTAGTCCAGTGTCAGTCCTATTTGTCTAAATCCCAGATCCTGCTGCTTCAAGCTGTAATTCAATCCATCCCACCTTTTGACTGTTTCTATTTGTGCAACGTTAGTGAGAAGGAAAAAAAATTCCCAATGCTTCTCAAGCCTTCAGTCATTCAGTTTCTGATGTGATGATAAAAATAAAATATTTAGTCAACCAAGAAATCTAAATTCAGTTTCTGCCGATGCAGCTGTCATATGGTTTTATAGTGCCATAGGCATGGCTCTGTTGTGTGGTACAAGCTAGATCAATGTTGTCTACCTACTAGTCGATGACTAGTCAGATTAGGTAAATTAGTTGCAAGGTTATATTACACAGAAACATATTCTGCAACAAAGCCAATAATCTTAAAAAGAAAAATGACGCTTTTTGTTTGTCTTTATTCTCACTATCAATGACCACACAAGCACCATGCGCATGGCTAGCTGAAAAATATATCCGGATTATGAAAGACAGAGCAACTCTTATAGACAATAGAACAACCAGAAAAAGATCGTCCACAAAAACTTATTTGCTCTTTTGTTGGGTGTTGTGTAGAGAGACAAATAACTCCAATCATAGGTCTAGAATTGTTCACGAACTTTCTGCTCCACTCAGTGACTTCCATGGTGCTCTGCTCCACCTTCAGAGGGAACCCAGAAACAGGGGAAGCATGCCAATCTTTGTTAAGGAAGAACAAATTCGGTGCCTGCCCATATGTAGCTAGCACAGTATGGTAGTGTACTACTTACAGACTATGAAATATGGACGTTTGAACTGGGACAACAAAAAAAAAAAAAAATAATGGAGAATGAACTATGTAATGAAAATTAACTGCATATCGTGCCCATGGTTACTAGTAGTTTTAATTATGGTGTTTGCACTAGAGAAGGAATGGCATGTTGGACGCTACATCTATCAGTTCAAAGAAAACTAAGAATCATCCATTATTATGAGTAGTGGTTGAACCCCCCTTGTCTGCAATGCCAAAGCACAGGTCCAGGGCAGCCCAGTCTCACATTTGTGCATTCTATATGGTGGGGTAGAGGTTCGAGGGTATCTATACGTCTTATATAAACAAACCCCACTAAGCTATTTTTCTAAATTCTCCTTGCGCCACGCGCCAGCTAATTTCAGTTACCCAAAGAATCAACTTCATCCATCTCCGAACAGAAGTCCTTCGCGTCCCCCTGTTCAGCTCCTTTGAGTTATTTATTAGAGGCCAAAGAAATGAAGAGGCAGTGCGGCCAGTGCGGCCTCTAATCTAAAACTGATCCACTGAACTAGCTCATGGCTTTTCATATGGCCGCACCCACACCACCGGCACACGAGCTCGCTGCCCCTATAAAATAGACCTGTCCATCTCTCTCCGCTGTCGCCTCATCCCATGAGCATCATAGCAGACAAAGCGAGCGATGCGGCTTGCTGCACGGCGAGGTGGGCCGATGGCGGCAACATCGGAGAAGCCTCCACCAAAGATCTGTAGTGAGAGTGGGAGGGGATGGAAGCGGCTTTTGAAGGAACTGCCTCTGAGTTTCCGATGAGTCACCAGATGACATTGCAACCGGCGATCGGCTACAAGTGGTGATCGATCGCCAGTCCATTGACAGGAGCGTGAAGCCATCAAGGGTGAGGCTGGGAACCTTCGTGTCGGAGAGATGGGCCTACAAACCCTGGTTGAGGTGCTAAAAAAAATCTGTATAATAATACTCTCTCTCTCTCTCCCTCTCTACATATATTATAGTTAATTAGCATAAACAATGCTTAGTAGTTAATGTATTCTATGCAATTTTATTTGTCAATTTACCAGAAGCTACAAGTTGTTATCCTTTTCAAATTCAAATGATCAGTGTTTCTTTTTCATGATTTCATTATCTGTCACTACATGTCATCCTTTCTTCGTGATGAAGTACAGTGCTAATACAAAGTCCCTGCAACAACACGCGTGAAACTTCATCTACGTATAGGATGGTCGAATAGTTCACATGTTAACCATTTATATTCCTCCTCCATACCCGTGGCAACGCGTGGGGAATCCACCTAGTTCTCTATACGAGAAGGTTCTTCGTAAGCAAAATGTTTGGCGGCTGTCTTACCCCGCTGGTCAAGATTGTTTTATGAACTAGACAGCAAACTCACCGAGAGATTCAAACAGCTTCACTGCTTCTTTTTTGTTCTTTTTTTTTTACTGCTGCAACGTGTTGTCCAATTCAGTCCACCAGGCGAGCTCCAGACAGGCTCCGCATCCTTGCCTTCCACTTGAATCGCCCTACCAGTTCACCTCAGCCAACTCTCCCATTAGCATCATCTTCATCACACGGCCTTTTATTAATTAGCAAGGTTATCTCTAGTCAAAGCTCTATTATTAATTACTAGCCACAGAAAAAACAATGGAGATAATGGAAACAGATTCTAATGTAGTCCACCCGGTCGTGTGATGGTTTCAAAGTTATTTCCTGATGCTTCCTAAGCCTATGGGCTATGGCCATCGCTCTCACAGACCAAGTAGACAATGGAAACAGAATGTAATGTAGTCCACCCGGTCGTGTGATGGTCCGTACCAGCCTAAGGTAGCTAGTCCTTGTGCAAAGTACTGTAGTATAAAGACCACCCTTTCTAAACAAAAGAAATCGTATTCTACATGCACAAAAAGATGGGGTCCATTAAGTATCATAGTTTTTGAACAGAGGAAGTACTAAATGATACTCAGTAAGTCGCTGCAGGATTTTGTATAAGGCAAGGGTTCATCGAGTGACAAAAAGTAAAACTGAAATAGGAAAAAAAATTGTGTATTTACACATTCGAAACTAAACCTGTATAATTGTTGGTAGAGTAATTAAAATTTCTTCAATAACGTTTCTACCTAATGGACATGTTTCCATGACCTGTCTCATAGCAGATATGCCTTGGACAACATGTCTGCTGCTTATCAAGAAAAGAATCACACGAGAAATCCAGTTGCCACACTCAAGTTTGTTTGCATATCTTGTGTAAAATAAGAGAGGTTATGGGTAACTAAATACAGAAATTACACAGGGTTTTACATGCACAAGAAGATTATGGATTGTAATGCTGGATGAAAAAACCGGAAAAGATGTTCCAGTGCAATGGTACAATGACATAAATGATTTGATAATACACATGGGCTTAACTATGCCAGAAAAGCTTATCTGTGACACTTCCAGACAGTTATTAGTGACGCGTAAATGACACGTCACTGTTTTTGCGTCAGAGATAAGGGCGAATCAATGACGCGTAAACACGCGTCACTAATAAACATTATCAGTGACACGTACCATCACAACGAGTCACGAATAACCTTTACTAGAAACTGGATTTTTCCGTGGGTGCAAAAACCCACGAAAAATTCGTATACCCACGGAAAAATGTTTTTCCGACGGTGACCGACAGAAAAATACCCACAGAAATAGCATGACAGAAAAATTAAATTTTTCCGTGGGTTCACCGTCAGAAAAACATATTTCCGTGGGGCGGACACTCACAGAAAAATTGGTTTGCCCAGATTTGAAAATTTATTTTCTGTGTGTTGATACGCACAGAAAAAAAAGAAATAAAAGCACAGAAAAATTTCTTTTGCCCAGATTAAAAACAATATTTCTGTGCAGCCATCCTCACAGAAAAAAAGAGTTGAAAGCACAAAAAAAAAATTTCCATACAGCAATCCCATGCCACGTTACACCATAATAAATAGCATACATATAAAGAGGCTGTCCAAATGTTCAGCACATTCATAGGATACATAGATGATGTCCAAATGTTCCGGCATCAGTACATTATATTATAGCCAAGAGCAGAGATTAACTCTTAGGGCACAGGCTAGTTTGATTTACACTGAAGGTCATCTACTGAGAAATAGCAAGGATTATCATCTACTGGAAACCTGCAGCACTAAACCTGAGATCTAAAAGCACTAGTTGTTCTAAAATGCTGCGAGATCACATGGCAGCTGTAGGAACCATTTCAGGGTTCAGTACTTACAAAATGATATATTCCACTGTTGTACATGTCCAAGGTGTAAACTCTCCCTGAAAATGAAGAATAAATGTCAATAAGCCATGAATTAGTGGCAACTATAAAATACGTGCAAGAAAACAATAGAGCACACAACCTCTCACCATCACTCACAAAGTCTTTTTCATATTTGGTTAACCAATTCCACTCAATACATATTATTATCCATCAGATAAAAGAATCGAAGCATTACTGTTGGACCCGCTAGCAAATGAAAAAAATCAAAGCCTGTGTGATCTATGGAGGCCAGTGTGAGAATGTCAGCACACTGCTGTTTTAATTCATCATTCACCAACTATCTCAGGACACCAACAGAAACCACTAACTTAGCTGATACTGTCTTCCATGAGACGAATACTAGAAATATCTATCCACTACGAGCATTAGAATCAAGGAAACTAATGTAACAGATTTAATACTTGACTGCACGCATCTGGATAAAATAGATTGACTACACGCATTCTAGAATGCACTCCTGTTTTTACTGGAAGTTGTGCAGTTTAGGCACTTGACCACAAAAAGTAGTGGTATAATCAAAGATTCCATTGTGTGTTTTCTCCATGTAATTTCCCAATAACTTACACAATTAAGCAACATCCAGAATCTGACGGCAAAATAAAATTTCACAAACTCTGTTCCTCCACAGCAGACTCTGATGGAAGGGGACGAACAGGGGAGAGATGTATCCCTTACTTGATCCGGATGTCGTAGTACTCAGATCCAGGGAGCTGAACATGCAGACGTCCCTAATCGCCATCATCGCGCGGGGAGGTAGCGCCGCCGCAGGGACCGCATCTCCCGCGCCACCGGATCCGCGAGTGGAGGGAGAGCCAGATCCTGTTCGAGCTCGCCGCCGGTCCAAATCAAGGAGACGCGCTGCTGCCTTGTCGGGGAGCACCGGTCGGGAGGCTCCGTGCCCTGCTGCACGCGTGCTCCGCGAAGTGCCCCACGGCGGCGCCATCATCTGCCGTCGGCACTTCCATGCTGCGGGGGCTGCCTGCTCGTGCGAGAAACGCAGGGAAGGAGAGAAAGGGTTAGGGTTTGAGGGGGGCTGCCGGCTAGATGCGTTTTGATGCCAGGAGAAAGAAACTCCACCGTTCGATCGAGATGGACGCCTCAGAAGGCTTCGTGCCTTTAGCTGGGCCGGCGGGGGAGGAAGTGGCCCGAAGGCTAATTTCTAGCCCAGGCCCAGGTAAGGGCCCTGCTGTACTTCACGTCATAGCAACAGTAAAGAATTGGCTGCCCAAGACTATTTTTCTTTTCTTTTTCTTTTCAAAATATGATCAATTCTTAATTTGGAATTCAAATGAAAAAATCATATGAAGTTAGTATGATGGGGCGTGTTCTATTTTTCTATGTGTTTTACATAAACGCACAGAAAAATTGTAATTGTTCCGTGTGTGTTTATATTTTTCTGTGGGTTTTATAATAACCCACGGAAAAATTGTAATTTTTCCGTGTGTGCTTACCTTTTTTCTGTGTGTATTAGCACACGGAAAAAAATTATGCATTTTTTCTGTGGGTTTTTGTATTTTTCTGTGGGGTTTTATAGAAACTCACGGAAAAATTGAAATTTTTTTGTGGGTAACGAAAAATACGCACGGAAAAATTCGGCACCCACGGAACTATCCCAGTTTCCAGTAGTGTTTATCGGTGTCGCATACAACCAAAACGCGTCACAAATAACCTTTATCAGTGACACGTACAGCTGAGACGCGTCACAGATTGTCCTTCAGCTGCGGCGTGTACAGTTAACACGCGTCACGGATATGTATCTTATCAGTGGCACGCCTTAGCAAAACGCGTCATTGATAGCAATTTACAGAAACAGAACGCGACACTGGCTTACATGATCACACCACAAAAACCTCCCCGAGAGCCACGCAACATGATCAGTATTGGACTACATGATCGATCATGGGTTAGTTGAAATTAATTGAAACCAAATGCATGTATGCATGCACATGATATGGCGACGACACGGGGATACCATAGTAAGTATATTCACCTCCAGATCTGGTTAATGTTGACCTTGTGAAAAAGAGGTTTAGTACGATACTCCTTATTGGTGCACGTCGCAGACACCGGGGCTATGGCTTCACAAGGAAGGGCACCAGGTCCATGAAGTTGATCACCACCTGATCGATCGAGTGGTATGTAGCATGCAGGTTGCATGAAGGAAACATGTTAGTTGTTGACAATTTAATAAGATCAATGTTAGCAGAGACCGTACGTGTAAAAGACCGTACGTGTAAAAGAATTGCGAACCTATGCTGGTTGCATGAAGGAAGCGTGTTAGTTGTTGACAATATAATAAGATCAATGTTAGCAGAGACCGTACGTGTAAAAGCTGCTCGACGGCACTGGTGGCGGGGGCCGCGTGATGAAGCCATGCATGGCGAGGCGTGTGAGGCGGCGCTCTTATTCCCCTCTCTGTTGGAAATCAGATGGGGAATATAATAGATCTATTTTGGGGCGCTACTACAGTAGTAGTTTTCTGCAGCGGGCCAAAACAATTTTTGGCAGCGGGCAACCGTGCCCGCCATGGACGCAACGGCACGGTAAATCAAGATGCAACCGTGACGGGCATGGTGCCCGCTGCTGGAAAGATATTTACCGCAGCGGCACTGTAAGAATGCGCGCTGTGGTAAACAATTCGGAAAAAAGAGACAAAACCCTAGATAGGCCCGCCGAGCCCATCCACAGGCCCAACGAGCCCATCTAGGGTTTGCAGCGCCGCCGCCGCCGTCGTGGATCCAGCCGCCGTCGTCATGGTGGATCCGTCCGCCGCCGCCGTTGATACAACATGTTGGCCCGCCGCCCTCACTGGATCCGAAGTCCACAGGCCGCCCCTGCGAATGGAAGATAGAAGATAGGAGCCGACGTCGAGAATGGAAGAGAGATGGTGGAAAAGAGGAGAGAGATGGGTACCTCGCCGGATCTGCGACGCGACCGCCTGGTGCCATGGATCCGCGTCGAGTGAGACCTGGTCCTGTGGATCCGCGGCCCTGACGCGACCCAGGTGCCGTGGATCCGCCACCTGGTGCCCTCCAACAGCCGGAGGGCGCCGCCGCCAGCTGCAAAGCCACCCTGCCTCCATCCTCCTCCATGCCTCCACCGGATCCTAGCCTCCACCGGAAGGAGGAGCTCCGCCTCCATCGGATCCTCGCCGACGACCGCTAGGAGGAGCTCGATTGGAGAGGGAGGCGAGTGGACTGAGAGGGAGAGGGAGGCCGGAGTGGGAGAGGAAGAGAGACACGTGAGAGGAGAGGAAGTGCTTTGCCCGTGGGAGAGAAGTGCGGCGCGCGCGTGGGAGGGAAGTGTGGCGCTCGCGTGGGGGCGGAGAAGAGAAGTGCGGCGCTGTAAGGTCCTAGATGGCTAGAGGGGGGGGTGAATAGCCTATAAAAATTTCTACAAACTCACTAAGCAAACTTCGTTAGATACACAAACGGCGGAAAGCAAGTTTTGCTTAGCCTACTAGATGTTGCAAGCCTCCTATCCAAACAATTCTAGTAGGTGATCACTAGCACAAACAGTAGCTACCGCTAGTGATCAAGAGTTCTACCCACGGGATTTAATCTACACAAGGAGTGGTTCCCGACCGACCACACAGGCAATTCTATTTTGCAAGAATGTAAACAAGGTAATACAAGAGAGGATGAGACTTGTTATACCGACACGTCGAGTCGAGGTTGCCAATCACCAAGAGAATGAGCAATCAATCACAATCGGCAACACACAATCGATGACAACCAATCACCGGGAGACAAGGATGAACACAATTGTTTTTGTTCACCCGGTGTTCACTTGGGCACCGCCAAGCTACGTCACCGGTTGTGTCGACCAACACCTAGATGATTCCTCGGTGTGACCCTCAAGTCACTAGCCCCTCAAGGCTCGCCCGCAAGGCACCGCAAGACACCACTCTCAAGCGAGGTACTCAACGACACGCGCAATCCACTAGGATGCTCTTCGTGATCCCCACGAGGTGAGCTCAAACCTCTCACAATCAACCGGAGGTGGCCAAGAACATACACCTTCTCTTGCCAACGCCTCCAACAATCTCCAAGCCGGCTAGGAGCGGTACTCTCCAAGAGTAACAAGAAATCCACCGGCTAAACCACCCACAAGTGCCACTAGAATGCTCTCAAGCAATGCAATGCACTAGGTGATCTCTCAATCTCACTTTGGATGAGCAACAAGCAAGAGAGATGAGAGGGAGAGTGTTTCTCTAGCACAAAGGATGAGCAAGTGAGTAGAAATGGACAAGAGGCCTCCCCAAGGGCCGGCCACCTTCTATTTATAGCCCCTCAAGAAAATATGGCCGTTACCCCCTCGGGAGCCAGGTTACATGCGCCGGACGCGTCCCGCGCAGCCGCCGGACGCGTCCCGGCGCCACTTCCCGCGCGCTGCCCCGCCGACCGTTGGAGCGCCATTCAATCTCGTGCCGCCACGATGTCCGGCGCGGGCGTCCGGCGCTCGCCATCGCGCGTCCGGCGCTCGCGTCCGGTTCCGAGCCGCGCCCGGAACTTTCTCGTCCGTCCGGCCCACGCCGGACGCGGCCAGCCCGCGTCCGCCGCCTTCAGCTCGCCCAGCAGCTTCGCACCGAAGTCCACGACGCACCGGACTCAGCACAGTGATCGGCCTGCGTCCGTCGCGCGCGTCCGCCGCGCGTCCGGCGCTCTCAGCCAGACCGCCAGCCGAGCACCGAGGTCCACCATGCGCCAGACGCGTCCGGCGCGACCCCAAGGCGCGTCCGACGCCTTCAGCAGAGGCACACTTCGTCGTTTCGTCATCGTGTCGTTGATCCAACTTCTCCAACATGCTATCCGACAAGTATACCAACTTGATCATCAGAGATAGCATGATTTCAACCAAATTTTGCATCCGGCGCAATAGAAAATATGCATCCATTTTTTCCCAAAAGCGCCGAATCCCGCCTCACAGGCTCGGCGGGAGGAAGAGAGGGACCCAAACCCATCTCTACCCTGCAAACCACAGCGCACCAAAACGCCACCTTTGTAAATGTGCCAACACCACCAAGTGTACATCTCCATGTGCTTGTGTGTTAGCTTTTCACAAACATTTCCCAAAGGTTAGGTTAGCTCACTAGGCCCTACATGCAATGCACTTCATGAATTCACCTAATGGCACCCGTGCGTCGAATAGCCGATAAGACTTCCCCTCTTAATAGTGCGGCTATCGATCCTAAACCACTCACACCCTCTATGGTGTCTTGAGTGCAAAAACAAAATGGCCCTAATGGTTATACCTTTGCCTTGAGCCTATTTTGTTCCTCCAAATGATATGAACACTTCACACCATCATGTGACCGTCTCGATCCATCGATCTTGACTTCACTTGCCCTTCACCGTGCATCGGTCCATCGGCGCCTAGTCTTGCCCGAGCTTCACCATCGCATGGTCCTTCACTCCGAAGCCTCGACTAGCCCTTCACCTTCAACACCGGTCCATGGAGCCAAGCATCGTCTTGATCTTCATCTTTGATCACATGACATGTGTCATGCTTCATATGCAATAAGCTCATCATGTGGACAACCTTTCTCTAAATCAACCACTTAGATAAACAAGGTTAGTCCTAGGTTTCATCAATTAGCCAAAACCAAACTAGGGACTTTCAGGCGCGTGGAAGAGAAGTCTGAGGGAGAAGTGGGGAGTGGAGACAAGAAACCCTAGAGACGGTATTTATCCGATAAAGGCTATTGGGTTGTGTTGGGCTGCCTTTGGGCCTTCATATTTTATGTGACGGACCTGATACGATGCCCGCCGCGGTAAATCTATTTAACGCAGCGGGCGTCTTAACAGTCCGTCTGCGGTAAATAGGGCATTTACCGCCGCGGACCTGTTAAGACGCATGCTGCCGTAAATCGATTTACCGTAGCGGCAAAAGTGGCTGCTACGGTAAATAAAAAGTGTCCGCTATGGTAAATCGTGGGTATTTACCGCAGCGGGCAACAAAAGCGTCCGCTGTGGAGGTCCAAAGTGAGACGCTGTGATAAATCATTTTTAACGCAGTGGGGGCATCAACACTCTTGTTTCCTTCGTTAGGAACCACGGTAGGGAAAATAATAAATCTATTTTTTCGCATCTTTTTTCTTAATAATGAAAATAATAATTTCAAAGGTGGGTAATTTTGTTAAAAATAAAGTAGATCTAATGGTGACTAATCGTCGAATCTATAGATTTGATGGCTAGATATTTCGATTAATGTGGGAATTTCTAGCATTTATCTTTTTTTTTCTAGCGCGTGTGGTGAGAGTTAACGTGGAGCCTCCGTTGGAGCATCTAATTAGTAATATTAAGATAGTGGCCAGTCATCATGTGCATCTACCTAGTTTAGTAATTTTTTATATGTGTTACTATTATAAAGTTATGAATAAACCAAGGTATGCCCACAACTAGCCTAAATTTCCTATCCTTGCTTTTTCTCTCATGTTTGTATCCGAACACAAAAGTCATATACCTTCCTATATTTAAGCAGTTGCACTTAATCAATCACATCTCTCGGTATTGATGGTAGAGGCCACACGTCTGGCCACCGACAGCCCGAAGGGTGAGGGGTGTGCAGCCAGTTCAATGGAGGAGCGCTGCGGTACAAGTGGCAGAAGCCTAAAGGTGGGGGCTGTCTGCCTCGCATGAATGGGTCGCGTGCTCAATGGCTAACGGTTGTGCACCACAGTGGCGCCGGTTGTGCACCACAGTGGTGGCAGGCAAGGCTCGCAGCGGCGACGCCTTGGATCGCTGGCGAGTTTGGCAGTTATGGTCTATCCAATGACTGTGCACACGCTTAGAGCCATACTGGCCACTAATCCGGTGGGCGCGACCATCTCCAGCAAAGGTGCACACGTTTGAGCCGCATCGGTGGTGAATCCAGCCATTGTCCCTGGTAATGGCGCATGCTTCGGGCCTCTCTGATGGGTAGATGCTCGGGCTTTGTGGATGCTCAATGGGCCCAGCAATGAGCTCGCCATTTTTTATTTTGTTACTTTAACTACAATATTTATTCAAATTACTTGCATGACCCATAATAGAAGGGCCTCTAACTTTGGATATAAATTACCTATTTTTGACATTGTTAACCAAGAGGATTTCTAAACCTGCATCTAAATTACCAATCTAATCTTCCTGAACAAAACTACAAAGTTCAAAAATTTGATTCTAAATACTACAACTATTGTAAATATAGAAGAAACTAAATCAAGTTATATCTGCAAAATTTGTCTCACGATACACACTATTGTCACAGTTTTGGCATATGGCGAAAAACATTTTGGAGGCTGTACGGACCAGATGAATAATTGGATGTGTATGAGCCTAAGAATACGATGGTCTAGATTAAATGATGATATGGATCACTGTAGAATCATGGAGAATAGGTAGTGGGTGTTAACTTTATAAGAGATAAAGATAAGCAACATGACTTCACTACGTTGACTAATGGTCTGTTTGCTTTGGCATACCAGAACTGTTTGCATTCTTCCCTAAAACGCAAGAACACTTCCGCAAAAATATCTTATGAAGTAGCGGTTCAATCTAGAAATTTGGAGAAACAAGCGTCCGAGATGCAAGTTTACTTTGAGCAGGTGAAAGGTAAAACTAGGTCTCACACCATAAACTGATCAACAACTCATTGTCTGCCTATAGTTCCCTACGCAGCTCATTGGTCACAAACCTAGGCAGAGGAAGAACCAACAATTGTTTGCTCTGGAAACAGCACAGATGTATATAAACAAGCGTATCTGTGTGGATTTGGATAGCATCTCCATCTTTTGTTCCCTTTGCTTCCCAGTCCGATTGCATGTATTTGATCTTGCTTCGACCAAGCTGAAAAAGCCAGTAAAACTACAAATATGTTTCAAGAAGGAGCTAAACAGACATGTTCGTTATTAACGTGCAAATAGAAATGGAAGTAGTTCCTGGAGTTATATAGTGCAGCACAATTGGATTCACTACATGGTCAGCAGGAGCTATAAAAGCTCTCTAGCTAGCGACCTCTTCTCCACATAATAGAGATATTACGACTGGTATCATTCCAAATCAGTTTCTTCCTACTACTGGTACCATTCCTATTATGTTACCTGCGAACATAATAGTGATCACGCAAGTCAAATCAGACATTATCAGTTATGAGACTATACTACAAAAGAAAAGATTTTTGCACAAACCCTACGTCACAGGAGACTGTTGACTGCCCGGGGTTTGTTTCTGGTTTCTGGACCCGGCCCAAGAGCTGCACTTGTTAGAACCGGCCTCTTGGGCCCAGCACATTTTCCAGTGCCTGCCCTGGCCCGGACATTTGTCGGTGCCCGTCTGGTTCTCTAGAGTCAGCCCAGCCCATTGTTGGTGCCGCTCCCCCTCTGGGTCCACTTAACCACACAACATATCAAGGTTCTGATTGCTCAAAAAAAAAAAAACATATCAAGGTTCTGGGTCTACACAACCCAAAAGACTAGTCTGATAGACGAAGACCGCCCTGCCTTATATGTTGTACTCCCACACCATGTGGGACTAACCACAACAGAGACAATATATATGCTTTTAATAGATACGTAGCCATTGTGGTTAATAAATGCAGAAGGCTTGCTTAAAAATTTGGTGATATATAGTCCAAACATTATTCTTCAATGAGAAGTGTCAAATTTGACATCAACCACTATCATGTGTTCAGAAAATCTGCACTAATAAAAGCATTGCCTATATCTAATTATATGTTTCAATTTACATGAGTAATAAAGAATTACTTTTATCGAATTATATGATTTATCTTTGTTTATTTGCTAAGACAATCGGTACTCGTAGTCCATTTTTATTAATTATTTTTGCAAGACGCTGATCTATATATTTTTTTGTTCATATTAACATTTTCTTTTTTCTGTGACCTCTGTAAATCTGAAATATTTTGTTTAGAACCTTTCCATTAACAATGGTAGCTTGCTTGGTACATGTTATTTCCTCATCTGTCCCGGTTGTATGATCTGTACACGTTTAGAAATGCCGTTTTAATATGCCGCACACGTGGCATCCTTGCATGATCTGTACCTACGTCAGGTAGCATGTGGAAAAAAAAAATTAATATACAGTACTTAGGAACCTGTCAATGTAAAATAAAATTCTTTTCATACATACACAAAATCATTGTGTCCAATAAATACCATAGTTTTTAACATAGGGTGTATGGCTTAATGCCCATAGTTTTTTAACATAGGGTGTATGGCTTAATGCATATATATCTCAAAGGCTAAATGATTATGGCAGTATATTCTCTAACAACTAAATCTTGGGCATAATGAAGTTTATCAGTGAGCCAACACACCCAAAGATTAATTCGTCTGAATGCCGAGTAGTGGGTGGTCATGGTTTGGCAATTGAAAGAGAGGATGAGTTTTTATATACACATGTGTGGCTTACCAGTAGACATTTTTTTACTTTGTTTTCTCATAGTTTTTATAATTAACCAAGGATAATAGTAACTTAATTAAATTGGCTTAATTAACCCCAAATAGTAAGGAATGATGGACAGTATAACACCAGTTACCAGTGGCTTTACTCGAATCAGTAGACTCAGAATGTTACTCTCCCTGGCAGCTACCAGATACAGTGCTTGAATCAGCAGATTCAGGTTCCATCAAGGTAGCTTCACATCTACCATGTGTAGCTCTACGTGTCCCAAGACCTTTCATGCCTAAACTGATGCACTAACTGGTGGATCAAAAATGTTGGTGGTGAAAAGCAAAGAGGCAACAGCACATTGGCGGCGACATAAACAATGGAGCAAACAGCCAGCAGCAAAATGGTGGTGGAAAGAAGAAATATGGTAGAGAATTACCATTTCCAGGGTGTTTATACAACTCAAGATGTTTGTCAATGACAGACCTACCCCTAGGACCGGCACAAGATAGTCTTAGGCCATTTATAGTCCTGACTGGAGGTGTAAGTACAATCAATTTGCTGAAGACAAGTACTAGTCATCAGTGGCTTCCATGCAACATGTACCTTGTACTGCCTTTAGGCCCTACAATCCTACTTTATTTTTTTTAGTTTCATCCGTAATTTAGTTTTTCTATCCTCGTACATGTCCCAATGGCTAACAAGAATATTCCACATACTTTTGATGTATAGCTCATTACTTCAACAACACGTCGCTTCAACAAGAACATGTCCCAATGGTTAACAAGAATATTCCACATACTCGTGTGCCTAGCACATAAACTATTACTCGATCGTGCCTAACTTGAATACCGTATGAGGGAGCACTGCTAATTACTTCAACAACACGTCGCTTAAAGTCTAGAGGGTTACTGCTTACAATAGTATGTAACAAGCAGGCCCAGTTAAAATAATTTTGATAAACGCTGATGACTTGTCAGAGGTTATTATTATGAGTTGTTAATTAACAGAGACCATACATGACCGATGAGTGAGCCTGGGAACCCCCTCCGCTCGGCGGCGGCCACCTAGGCCTCCCGGCGGCCGGCCTCCCGCCGCCTCCCCGTCGACTCTCCGCCGTCTTCCCAGTCTCCCTTCGCCCTCCACCCGCCATAGCCACCGTGGAGGCCCCGCCTCCTCCCTCCCCGTCCCCAAGTCTGTTGCCCGAGAAAAATTTTTTTCCTCTGCCCACGCCGGATCAAGTTCGCCGCCCGAGAGCGCCTCCCCGCTGCTTCACGCTCGCCGCCCGAGAGTGCCTCCTCGCCGGATCACCCTAGCAGGAAGGCTGCGCTTCCCCGCCGGTCCAAGTTCGCCGCCCGAGAGTGCTTCCTCGCCGAATCTCCCTAACAGGAAGGTTCAGGTGGAGAGCGCCTCCCCGCTGGTCCAAGATCGCCGTCCGAAAGCGCCTTCTCGCTGGATCTCTCCAACAAGAGAGCTCAGGCGTTCCAGCGGCCATACGTGCTACCTCCTCCTCGCTCCACCGAGCTCGCCGACAAGCTGTTCGACGCTTTGCCGCAGTGATAATCTTCACTGAGCGGCCACTCTTCTTCCCCGAATTCTTCGACCTCCCAGCTGCTACAGCCTCGTCGACCATCTGCTCGACAGTTTGCCACACCAGCTGTCTTACTCTTTGGTGAATTCTACTTCCGGTGGTGGACATGGACCCTGGTCAGTTGTCTGAACACAACTCTGTTTTTACTACCTCCATGAATCTGTTTGGTCTAAATTTTAGACCTGGACGTGTGGTGGAAGCTGAGATTCGTCGCAAGTTTGGCATTAGTGTTACCCCTGTTTCTCCTCAATCAAATTTTTTCTTTCTTGTGGTTTTGTTTGGAAGGTGTCGTTTCCGTCTTTCTCCTCAGTCAGTTAGTATCATTCTTCAGGCTGTGTTAGGTGGTCAGCCATTTGCTTTTCATGTTGTTTCTCTTGCTGATCGTGTTTTTCGTTTCTCTGTGTCTTCACCGGATGTTGGGTTCCATATTCACAAACTTAAAGCTTTCGAGTGTGAGCAATTTAAATTATTTTTTCACTTGTGGAATAGGGGAGGACCCAATTTTCGTCTAGAATATCGTAATTGGATGGCTGAAGAATCTGCCTCCCGGAAAAATGTAGTTCGTCACGGTACGGAAAATCTCCGGTAACCCTCACCGGAGCCAATGCAGTTCCGCTGAACAACCAAAATCCAATTTTTCCAAACATCGTAATGGTGATCCGTTTCCTCGACGCTTTTTTCGGCCTCAAACCTTTTCAAATTTTAAACCCAAGCACCATCATCTCCCGGCCCATGCTCCTCGGAGATCTGAAACAGTTCCAAAATTCAAACCCACCCCTCCTCTTTTTCGGGCCCGAGTCCCTCGACGGACAATTCTATTTTTAGACGGCCTTCCTCAAACTTAGGCTTCAATCCTCTTGGGTCAGGTATCCTAGGGAAAATACCGGCCATGCACCGTCCCCCTGTGCACCAGCGTGCGATACGCAATGCTGCTAACTACCGCCCAAAAATTCATGATGGATTCGCGCGTAATCTTGCCCCTCAATCTAACAGAAACCTCACCTCTTCCAATTTTAGTAAACCCAAAACGCCGATGACTGGACCTGATCCACCAGTTTTCCCCTCTTTTGGGGCTATGTTTAAGCACTTTACTGGAATAACCCCACCGCCACCAACGATAGTACCCTGGACTCTTCCCTGGAGAATCAAAGCACCTGACTTTGTAGACGAGGACGAGGAAGTGGCTGCTCCAGCGGCGGCTCCCTCCAAGACTGCTTCTCCGACTTCGGCACCACCTCACCTCTCCAATTTCTCCAATCTGAGTGAGTACGCCGCGGCTTGCCTTCTAGGACCTCAACCCCCTCTTCCTTCTAACCGTGTTCTCTGGCAACAGACCCTCTCACCGCCCCTCCCCTCTCCTCCCTTGCAGCCGGAGATGGCCTTTCGCATGGTGGACCCCTCCCCTTTCATGCCTCCAGGAGCGCAGCGCATGATGATCAACGGCCACCCGGTCATGCGTAGGGTTGTTACAGGACCGGTGATAGAGCAAAACAACAATCTTGCCATTGCCAACTTTCTTCCAGCACCTCAGGGACCACTCAACTTCATGATGATTCGTGACATGATTGAGGCCTTTCTAAATCAGCGTCACATTGGGTATGTCTCAATCCAACCTTGTCCTTTTGGCCAAGCCTACGTCCGTTTCACGTCGGTTTTCGAAAGGGACCTGCTAGTTCAGGAAGGCCCCCAACTGATGGACAATGGTGACTCAATTTTCTTCACCCCCCACAATAGAGCATGGAACAATCGCACAGCGGCGATGACTCATGAGGTCTGGATTATGCTGCTTGGATTAAATCTAGACCTTTGGACTGAGCCTCTGCTAGAAAAAGCTGTGTCATCTTTTGGTCGGCTACTGATTTGGCAAGAAGACATGTTTCACATGTCTAGAGCATTGGTCAGGGTCCGAGTCTCCAACCTTGAGGATATTCCATGGTTCTTTGTTTTTATAGAGGGCACTCAACTTGAATCTAATAGTTGGTGTGTGCAATGCGAAATCCTTCAAGCTGCCATGCTCGGTGCTGGTCCACAGTATGAAGATTTGCCTCCCCATGATGATGACTTCAATCCAAATAATTTTCACTTTTATGGTTTTGGCCAGCAAGCAATCATCCAACCACCACCTGAGCCGGCTTGGCATCAATTCATCCCCAATCAAGGGCTTCCTAATGACTTGGGCAATCAAAACGGGCCTCAAGATGGAGAAGCCGTTCATGGACCAAATGAAGCCCCTCAGTTAGTTCCACTACAGCAGATCAATGCCGCAGTTCAGCCTCACCTCAATGCTGATCTGCAAGAGCCAGAGGGAGAAAATGGGCAGGTCCATATGGAAATTGAGCCACCTCCAATCCCAGAACAGCATGAGCACATTCTTTTGATAGATGATTTAACTGATTCCTCTATTGAAATGCCAGCCTTGATTGATGTTAGTGATGATGAGGTGGATATGCCACTCGCCCCCAACCTGCGAAACATAGAACCTCTTTTGGAGGAGGAAGCTCCTATTGAGGATCTCATCCCTTTCGAGGAGTTGGCGCCAAACCAAAACCAGAACACTTTGCTTGGGTCAGCAGATCTGCATGTTGGGCTTGTTCATACCTTTCTCAACAACCCGGACCCGAAACAGTACCTAAAGTTTGGTCTCTATGAACAATTCCAATACTGCACCCCGGATCAGCCTACCTTTCTCCCTGCTGGTTTCTTTCAGGATCAGATGGAGCAGCAGCATCTACCTCAATCCAATCTTGGGCCGGCAATTCGGAATAATGATGGACTGTAGGACATGCTTCAGCACCCTCTAGAATCGGTGTCTGGTCCCCTCAATTCAAGTCTCGGCCCAAGCCCTGAAGCCATTAGGCTATGGGCCAAATTTTTCAATAATATTGACCAAGCCCAACCTACAGTTGTGGTGTCAGTTCACTGGATGAATTTCTTCACCCTCTTACTTCTCAAACAATCATCCTTTGACTGGGCTAAAGATTTTCTTCAATCCCCTGCTTGGAATGCAATCACTAGGGAGACACAAGCTTCAGGTTACTCCTTTACCCTTCCTAAAACTAAACCCTCTGTTTCTATTGTTGAACTAAGTTGTAATGATGATACTGAAGAAACTCCCCCTGCCCTGCCAAATTTCCTAGGTGATTCGGATCAGGAACTCACGGGAGGTGGGACGCCTCAAGTCAGTCCCACCCAGCAGACTCCACCTCTCAAAACTAATCCCTGTCCTTCAGCCCCTCCGCCGGCAAAAAAAGGTAAACCCATTCACATCTTTGAAGAAAGCTTAAGACGTAGTAGTAGAATTCATAACATCAACAAAGGCTTTAAATCCACTGCTTGTAAAGATAAATTATGTCCTGGCTGTAATTTTGAACCCCCTACTTTGTCTCCATCTGTAGTTCGTGAACTGGGAATTGAATTCTGCAAACTGAAGCCAGAACAAATGTCCTCCCTGGCGACTAAGCCCTCCCCTAAGAAATGTGCAGTGGGCCGACCCAGGAAGATTCCAGAGAAGGATGAAGCCAGCAATGACTTGCCTGTTCAGTCAGTGGGCCGCCCCAAAAAGGATGGGAAAGAAGCCCATAGAGATAAGGCTGCAGGAGAAGACCTGGGAAAGAAGCCCAAGAAGTGATCCTCTTTGAGTTCTGCTGCTACTTTAGTTATCTGAAGAAGCCTTCTCTTTAAAACCTGATCATTTATTTTAAAATGTCGACTAAATTATGGAAAGTTTTATGTTGGAACATCCGTGGCATCAACTCTGAAAAAAAGTGGAATGCCATCCGTGATAGGATTACGTAAAGTTGCTGTGATATTATTTGTCTACAAGAAACAAAATGGGACACTTTTGATTTAACTTTTCTTAGGCGCTTCTGCCCTCCTTCATTTGATTCTTTTGACTTTCTCCCTTCAATCAGTGCATCCGGAGGATCCATCATCATTTGGAAAAGCTCTATTTTTCATGGTTACCGCATTTTCCAAAATGACTACGCCTCTTCTTTAATGTTCACCTCAGCCCATGACAATTCCTCTTGGCTTCTAACAAACATTTATGCCCCATGTACTGCCCAGGGTAGATCTGATTTCATCAATTGGTTTAAACATATAGACATGCCTGACTCAATCGACTGGCTAATTGTCGGGGATTTTAATATTTACCGTAATCCAGAAGATAGAAACCGTGAGGGGGCTAACTTTCCTGACATGTTTAAATTTAATGATGCAATTAGTTACCTTGGCATCATTGAGCTTCCCTTAAAAGGACAACGATTCACTTGGACCAATAAGCAGCAACCCCCCCTTCTTGAGCGCTTAGACTGGTTTTTTACCTCTGCCAGTTGGACGGCCTCTTATCCCAATACTACAGTTTCTACTCTTACAATGGAAACCTCAGACCATGTACCATGTCTAATCTCCATCTCAACCCATATCCCCAAAGGTTCTATTTTTAGATTTGAAAATTATTGGCTCCATCATGAAGACTTCAATAATCAAGTTCAACTTGGATGGTATTCTCCTACTTTCCTTCGTGATGCTGCAAAAAATATTACTGCTCGTTTCAAGCATTTAAGAGGAGTCCTTAAAGCCTGGAAACGAACCCTTTCCAACCTCAAAGTCAACATTTCCAATGTAAAGCTGATTCTATCTTTCTTAAACTTCTTGGAAGAGTTTAGAGATCTAAGCCTTATTGAATGGAATTTCAGAAAACTACTTGAAGATAAACTCATTTCCCTTCTTCAACAGCAAAAAGCTTATTGGAAGCAAAGGGGATCTATAAAGTGGATTACACTAGGTGATGCTAACACTAAATTCTTCCATGCCCATGCTACTACTAAATATAGAAGAAATCTCATAACACAACTAGTTGATGACAATGATCTGGTTCTCACTGGTCATCAGGAAAAAGCTAATCTTATCTGGTTAGCCTTTAAAGAAAGGTTGGGAACTTCTAACTTTTCCTCCATTGGCTTTGATCTTTCTAACTACCTGTCTCCCCTAACTAATTTAGATGTCCTAATCCAACCTTTCTCCAAAGAGGAAATAGATCTAGTAGTTAAGGCTCTACCCTCCGATAAGTCTCCTGGCCCAGACGGTTTCAACACTGATTTCGTTAAACACTGTTGGACCATTATTTGCTCAGACTTCTATAATCTTTGTGATGATTTTCACTCTGATCCCACCTCTCTCTGTCTTCAGAGTATCAATGGTTCCTACATTACGCTAATCCCTAAAAAGGATGATGCTTCCAAAATAGGTGACTTCAGACCTATTTCTCTCCTAAACACCTCCATTAAAATCCTAACAAAATTACTCGCTAATAGATTACAATCTGTTTTACCTTCTCTCCTTCACAAGAACCAATATGGTTTCATAAAAAAAAGGACCATTCAGGATTGTATGGCTTGGGCTTTAGAATATCTACACTTGTGTAAACAATCCAAAAAAGAGCTTTTAATCCTTAAGTTAGACTTTGAAAAAGCCTTTGATAAAGTTGAACATGAGTTTATGATTCAAATTATGCAGCATAAGGGTCTTCCTCCCAAATGGATACATTGGATGAAATCTATCTTCAGCTCTGGCACTTCATCTGTCATTCTCAATGGTTTGCCTGGTAAAGTCTTCCACTGTAAAAGGGGTGTAAGACAAGGTGATCCTCTCTCTCCCCTTCTTTTTGTTTTGGCGGCCGATTTTTTACAAACCTTACTGAATCATGCAAAAATTTCAGGATCCTTAACTCTCCCTATTAATATTCATGATCAAGATTACCCCATCCTTCAATATGCAGATGACACTCTTATCTTCATAAAGGCTTGTCCAACAGAGCTAGGCCATTTAAAAGATATCTTGTCCTCCTTTGCTGAATCATCAGGCTTAAAAGTTAACTATAACAAATCCATGATGGTCCCTCTTAATGTTTCCCCTGATAGAGCTCAAACCCTTGCAGATGTCTTAGGATGTAATATTGGAGCTCTTCCCTTTACTTATTTAGGTCTCCCCTTAGCTCTGACAAAACCTTCTGTAGCTGATTTTTGGCCTCTCACCACCAAGTGTGAAAGAAGATTAGTTGCCTTTTCCTCTTTTCTCAATGAAGCAGGCAGACTTCAACTTACAAATGCTGTTTTAACAGCCTTACCAATGTTTGCGATGTCCACCTTCCTTCTTCCAAAAGCCATTATAGAACAAATTGATAAATTTAGACGACATTGCTTGTGGAGAGGTTCTGATGCTAATTGTAAAAAACCACCTAAAGCTGCCTGGCCTTTGTGTTGTTTGCCCAAAGTTGAAGGGGGCCTGGGAATTTTAAATATCTCCACTCAGAATGAAAGCCTACTCCTTAAGCACCTTCATAAATTCTTCAATAAAGACCCTACACCTTGGGTTCAGCTTGTTTGGTTTAAATACTACTCTAGTAATAAACTCCCTTCCTCAGATGTCACCTTTAGGGGTTCATTTTGGTGGAGAGACATTCTTAAGACCCTAGATATTTTTAAAAATATAGCCTCAGTCACGGTTAAAAATGGAACCACCTGTCTCTTATGGGCTGATCATTGGCATGGTCAACCTAAATCCGCAGAGTACCCAGAACTCTACTCCTTTGTCAAAAATGTTAGAATTTCTTTAGCTGCTGCTGCCTCTACTCCAGAGTTACACTCCCTTTTTCATCTACCACTATCCCCCGAGGCTTTTCAACAATTTTTAGATCTTTCTTTAACTATTCAAAACCTTAATCTATCTGACGAGTTTGACGTTTGGCCTTATTTTTGGGGTAATAATATTTTTTCTTCACATCGTGTGTACCTCCACCTTACTGGTCATTTCCATCCTCATGCGGCTTTTAAATGGCTTTGGCATTCTGCCTGTCAAAACAAAAGGAAATTTTTCTTCTGGCTTCTTCTTAAAGATAGACTTAGTACAAGATCTCCCTTGTTATCATTGCGTTCTTTGTCATTTTGGTGTTGATGAGGATTTACTGCATCTTTTCTTCCACTGCTCTTTCTCAATTGCATGTTGGTGGAGTATTCAGGTTCTAGTGCCAAACTCGGTTGACGTCTTCCTTATTTTGGAAGTTTTTAAATCTCAGCTTCCCTCGCATTTTTTCATGGAAATAGTAATAACAATGTGTTGGGCAATCTGGACCTCGCGAAATGACAAAATCTTTCGAGGCTTTGATAATTCCATTCAACGTTGCAAGGCGATCTTCAAGAAAGAATTTGCTCAGGTTATCCTAAGAGCAAAGAAGGATTTTCAACCCTTTTTGGTCTCATGGCTAGAAGCTTTACTTTAACAACCTTTTTTGTTTCTTTTTTTTGTTACCTGTTTCTCCTTCTTGGAGCTTGTATTGACCTTTAAAAGTACTTTTTAATAAACTCCAGTAGGGGCGTTTGCCCCTCCTGTTCCCTCAAAAAAAAAAAAAAAAAAAATTTTGATACAGATGGGGCCGGGTGAGTCTGGTCCTTATCTGAGCAAACGCTTAGGTGGCTTCACTGAACACTCTTAAAGCTTCGTCACAGCATAGTTGCCACAGCACGGGCACCAAGGCTTCGCCAATATTAGGGGATTTCAAAAAATCAATTTACAGATGCAAACCGCATACTGTATCTGTTGTTTCCTATGGTTCCTAGTCGTGTGGAAGTAAGCCATTCCGGAGTTTCTTCCTTCTCCTAGTTACAGCTGAGAAGGAAGTGTGCCTTGCTTCGCCAATATTAGGGGATTTCAAAAAATCAATGACTTAGATTTGTTTGAGCTATTACCGCCTGCTAGGTAAGCGGTGCTAGGATTTCCCCAAGAATGAATGATAGATGTGCTCCAAAGTCCCCAATTGAGCAGCTTCATACCAATTTCTTTCTTTTTTTTTTGCGAAAACATACTGCAATTTCTAGTCCGGCTTGTTATCCCAAGGCTATATATTTGGCAGCTTCACTGTTCATGTGTCATCACGATGGGAATGTCAAAGAACAAGACGCGGTACACATACAGATGGAATCACCACAGTCCATGAGTCCATGACAAGGGCCATGGGACAACTACCAATCACCAATTACATGCAGCCACTACAAAATAAGCATTAAGTTATTCACTACTCGTTGGTATAATGCTTCAGTGGTCCCCTCTGACTAAGGGTATGCTGCCACTACTCATCGCAACGCTGATTCACAAAATACTTCTCGGGTATACCACAGCCATGACTGCTCAACAGAATGGGGGACTATGGGTGCCAAGAGACACACTAAAAGGGTGCTCACCATACATAGTGATCTCCCATAGAGCTGGTGTCTTGACAGTTTGCAGCACACCAGAGCGCTTTCTAATACACATCGTTTCCCATGCTTCCCAGTCCTGTCGAATGTATATGTATTTTCTCTTTTTTTGTACATAATATATAATGGATGTATATTATGTTAGAATAATTGGGCCAAGCCCATTTATTAAATCTAATAATTCAATAAACCTCAAAGGCCCACAATTAGTGTTAGGTGCAAAAGTGATTAGTACCAAATGGGTTAGTCACTAAGAGGGTAATCAACTTAAATAGTGAGTATTGGGATGCTCTTATAGACAAGTTGACAATAAGAACCGGCGAGCCACACGCGCGCGCCGCTGCCGAGCCGAGCCGCCCGCGCGTTCGCGTCGCCCCAGGGCTGTGGGCATGGGCCGGCGGGCTTGGCTGAGTTTTTGTCACTGGGCCTCGGCCCAAGAGAGAGGCGAACCCTAGCCGCCGCCAGGGAGCCCGAACGGCTTCGGGAACTCCTGATGGATTTGCCGGTGGTTGAAAAACCTGTGCCCGCCATCTCCATGAACTGTGATAATCAAAGTTAACAGTTCTAAGGATAACCTGAAGACCAAACGTTGGACTACGTCCACACGTCTAAGAATCTGGCAGATCAGTTCACCAAGGGGATGATAGACAGTGCATCGGTCGAGATGGGGCTGAGACCCACTTAAAGTTTGCTATAGTGGTAACCTGCTCTATGTGATCGGAGATCCCATGAATTAGAGTGGTGAAACAAGCTATGAGTAAATTGGGGGAAAAGACCCTTGACAAAGGTCCCTATCTTTTAGATATACACTTCTTTTCCGAGCTGTAAGGCAGGATGGCATATGCCTTAATGTGATCCGAGTGGCTTATAAAGCAGGGATGTCGGCCTACGGGACATCCTAGAAGGAACACACCTATGTGAGTTAGACTGCTGGTCCCAGTCTTTGAGATTTGGGTGATCTCTAGATGCTCACGAGAAGGCACGGAGTTTGACTTATATGCTCCACCTGAGGGGATGCTCTAGGCAGCCTTATATCAGTTAAGAATTTGGGTGAACCTCACTTCGCACAAAACTGTCAATTCAAGGCATAGTCCATTGATCAGTTGTGAATGAGTGTAAGCCCCTTTTCTAGATGGAAGTTCAACTTAACAGTCTCCATCGAAACACTGGTATATCAAACAAGTTCAGACCCGAAGGCATTAACTGTGTACCTTTGATGTTTGGTGGGGATTGTTAGAATAATTGGGCCAAGCCCATTTATTAAATCTAATAATTCAATAAACCTCAAAGGCCCACAATTAGTGTTAGGTGCAAAAGTGATTAGTACCAAATGGATTAATCACTAAGAGGGTAATCAACTTAAATAGTGAGTATTGGGATGCTCTTATAGACAAGTTGAGAAGGAGAACCGGGGAGCCACACGCGCGCGCGCCACCTTCGCCGAGCCGAGCCGCCCGTGGGCGTGGGCGTGGGCCAGCGGGCTTGGCTGAGTTTTTGTCAATGGGCCTCGGCCCAAGAGAGAGGCAAACCCTAGCCGTCGTTAGGGAGCCCGAACTTCTAACGAGAAACTCTAGCCGCCGACAGCCAACTCCCAACCACCTTGTCCAGATTCATCCTCCCGGACAGGGCGTAACAGGAAGCTGCCGGCAGGGCCGCGCCTATATAAAGGCCCCTGTCCGCACGGTAGGGTTTCATGCCATTCCCGTGCTTCTCCCTCTCCAGCCGCCACCTCCTTCCTGAGCTCTAGCTGCTCTGCTGCATCTCCGGCCAGATCCTCTGCGCGCACAGAGGTCTCTGGTAGCAAGCCTCCGGAACTTCTCCCGTCAAGCGTACCTGCTCGGGTAGGCGGGAAATCAAGTTTTTGGGGAGCGCCTTACCGGCACGACTGCTGCTGCTCTTCGCTTCGCTCGTGGGCTATGCCTGTGGGAACAAGGCGGACTCCCGCTGCTGACGACGTCGTCAATGACAACACCATCGCAGATAACGACGCCAACATGAACGGCGACGGTGGTTCACTGTCCGCGGGTACTACATTGTCATCGACAACACCATCGCAGATAGCGACGCCAACATGAACGGCGACGGTGGTTCACTGTCCGCGGGTACCGAAAGTGCCACGCTGGGGTATAAACTATTTCCTCTCTGTATGCTTTATGTTGCTGTTGCCGTAGTTATAATATTCTGCATGAAATGTTTTGATGGAATTTGTAGTGTTGGGGGGGACAACCTCCGCTTGGACCCCCCTACTTAGCTCCGTGGCCCTAGCATGGGCCAAGACAGGCAAAGCTGCCAAGCGACCTTGGACAACCTTCGCCGTTGTGTGCCCATTTATGGCCAAGGTCGTCAAGTCTGTCTTAATGATTCGGCGAAGGTACGTCATACCTCCACATTCATGCTCTTCAAATCTCTTATCGCGCAGGTGTACGAGGATTCAATGGAGTCTCCCAAGACCTCCGCGATAAGCAGGGCCCCTGAAGACTTTCGGAGGGGTTGTTCAGCCACCTAGCATCTGAGGCGGCGGAAAACCTCCGGATGATTGCCTACAAGGTCGACACGGGGTGATGTCGGTGACCCGGCGCGTGGTGGCAGCGGAGGGCGACACGTGGAGTCCTGGAGGGCATGACACGTGGCGTCTTGGGATAGGATTAGGAGGAGATGCTTTTGATTTTACAATGTACAATATTACCCCTGTTGAGGCCCACTTGTAAGGGTAATAAGAGTAGAAACCCTAGTGTAAAAAGCCACAAGACCCTTGGTATGGCCTATAAATACCAAGGGTATGGCATGTGTAAGGGGGGAGGACTCTTGACATTTTTAGTCCCAATTAATGCAAAAACCCCTGATGGGGCCCACTGACTCTTGTCCCACTTTGGCAATTGTTTAGACCCCACACTCTGTCTGGGAAATCTTCGCCCTCCTCCTCCGGACCCCGGCGAAGGTAGGGGGGCAAGAGTTTATACCAACATGTAGCAGTAGCGAATATGAAGTTGTCGCTTGCATTATACTTGTGTTAGTATTTTTCTTATCGTATTTATGGATTAAAGCATAGTGTAAAATGACTAAATATCCAACATATTTCTGGGTTCAGTAGTGCAAAACAAAGAAGTCTGGTTTAACATACATTGATGCTGCTATAGTTGGGGTCATATATATTGTGCCACAAATACTAATATCTTCTGTAAAAAAAATAATGCTCTCTACCTATCCCCCAGCATAGATAGATATTACACATAGTACATGGGCCAACCATAATAAGTGTTTCAACACTGTTATGTAATCAAGCATTGTCACAAAATATAACAAAGCAAATAGTTATTATTACTACTATTAGGATTGAGTACAAAATCAGCGCAGCAGACCAGGAGAGTTCACAAAACCCTTTCAAACTTTTTTGACAATAACAACTTTTAATATATTATGTTAAAGCAAAGTACACCAGTGTGGGGAAAGAACTCCTAGAATACATAGCATTGTCAAGTAAAATCTACTGCTAAACCACTTCTGTGGACATAGGTGTTGCTTCCGTGGTGACACAAGGGGCCCGTAGGGGCCATAGGGCCCACGCGAAGTGTCCGCAATAGAAACATGAAGGGTCCTCGTTCTCACACTCTGATAGTAAAATTGGCGATTCCCTCGACTGTCTGGCATGTGTCTTCGAGGTAAGTGATCATGAGCCGTGTACATGATGGAGTTTTTACCGCGCTCAAGAAAATGGATCCACAACCATCAATGAAAAATCTGAGGACCTGCATCAACTAACGTTATCGGTCAACCTGAACACCAATAGCTGCTTTGCCACTTCCATATCTAGCAGAACAATGCCAACTGGAGAGATAAGGTGCTATTAGTACACGCCATCCATAATGCAATTGAGTGGATTTGGGTCTGCGTGAGCGTGTCACCAAAGAAGAGTGAAGAGGGACATCATGGACGCGTGTATGCAGAGCACTCGGAAGGCGATGCTGACGATTGGCCACGTAGATGGGTCTCCAAGCGACACCGAGACTGTCAGCACCCCAAGCCACATGCATCGACTTCACATAGTCGCCAACCTCCGATAGCGCCGCTTGGATTTGCAGCTATGTGGATCGCCGCTGCGCTCGCTGTCGTTGGTGGGGAAGAGGGACATGAAGCCGCCGCGTGTGGCCCCTGATGGCAGAAGATGTTCTTCTCAGCATTGTGGTCTCATCTCTCAGAAATGGTGTAGTGCCTGTATGTCGTGTGTAGAGAGCCGCAACTCAATTCCCAGTGCTTCCCAATCCTATTACTCCAAGGTGGACTCCAAGAGGATTAGAATTCCTAGTTTCTCCTAAGTTGTTACCTGTATTTGCTCTTGTTGTTATGATGCAGATGTGAAGTACAGAACATATAGTTCTATTCTGCCGGTGGTAGTTTTATAACACGTTAGTCAGACGCTTAGTCAGGGAGGTGAAGGCTCAAGGCTTGGCTCTGTATTTACTACAGACACTTCCTTTTCCAGGCCTATCTCGGGTTCATCTAAAATAATTACTCGCAGCAATTGACCATAGAACATGGGCACTAAACCAGGGTTCAGCTGCACTGAAATGTGTAGGCAACAGACTTTTTAAACTCTGCCTTTACAAAGACAACCAGCACACCGGCAGCGACAAACGGTTCTGGAGCATGCCTTCACCATCTGCTTCACACATCCAGGACCCGAAGACGAAGGTTGTTCCTTTCAAAAAACTCATCTTGAAGGTGTGGTCCGCCAAGCTCACGAGAAAAAATTCACCGAGAGCCCCTACCTGGCGCGCCAGCTGTCGATGTTTTATCACCGATAGTCTGCCACGGGGGTACCCAGGACAGTTGTTCGAGGTACGACGAATCGGAGCTCGGCGGTTTTGGCAACAAGACAAACGGAACGAACGATTTTATACTGGTTCGGGCCCTTGACTCGAGGTCAAGTAAAAGCCTTTACATCCAGTCGACATTAGCCTTGTTGTGTTGTATTGATGAGTATTGTGATGGTTGTGTTTACAAGGGGTACCCTCAGCCGTCCTTTATAGCTCAGAATTGGCTGTGGGTTCTTTGACTCCTAGTCCGATTCAAGGAACGAGTCCTAAACCATACGTTTCGTTGTCTTTTCTAATAGAATCCGGCTGGGATATGGAAATTGGATGTGGTACTCTTCCTGGTTGTGGAGTTGGGTCCGTTGTCCGGGCCTATCGTCTTGTATTCCATCTCTCTAGGGGGGCCATGGGTTCCCCTATCGACAACTATTACAATAAGAATTTTTAAGGGTAGGTCTCAGGGGTTTTTAAGAGGGGTTAATATCCCAACCCCTCCGCAGCCCACTGTAAGAGCGGTTGGGCCAACTATCCTTACAAATGGCATTTGTAAGAGAGATTGGTGATTTAACCGCCCTTACAAATCATTTTCTATAAATTGTGAAAAAATGTCAGACAAAAATTGTCATACAGAGGGATAACACAATCATTTTGTTGGAGGGAAGTAGTCACTAGCATATGCCGTGGAAACATCGTGTAGCTTTTGCCCATACTGCACTCTTACGTTCATCGTTAACTTAGCTTCCACCATACATTTCTCTATAGTGTCATATTCCGATTTAGATGTCTGCTTACTCGTCGACAATCCTAACTTTTATACCTACAAACCGTAAACAAATACATTACTGCCTTTAATACAATTTCTGCTCCAAAGCAAAGATTGAGAGATGAACATCTATAATTAATGGAGAACAAAATGTCCATGTCATTTACTACACTGCAAGATACCTCAACAATAATGCTGATGTCATGCTATAGTTAGAATAACTTGTTTCCCAACTGGAGAACAGTTTTAGATATCCTTCCAACGACCAATGAAACGAGTAGGTCCACATTCTGACCAGGAAACATTGAAATTCCAGTTGTTGGGCCCACCATGATGTCTGCTATCCTTGCGCGCCCGACGTGACCTCAACATTGCTCGATGCGTGCCGCTTTGCTGAATGAGCAGATCATGTTGGCCTGACCAGCTGACCTTGTCTTCGAGAAGTTCTTTAACCGTTAGTCTCCTGATTGTCCCAGTGCTTCCTAAGCCTATGGCCATTCATCTCTGGGAAGTGGGAACATAATGTGTAGCACAATCTGTTCCTGCTGTGGTTTTATTGAGCCCCACACGCGACTTTCTTGAATGGTGCAAATAGATTAATGTTTTGTACCCCACTCTGGCAGCATGTCCATATGTGAAATAAGATACAAAGAATAGCACGCTCCCAAAACAAGAGATTCTTTTCTTATATGGACGTACAAAAAAAATGTCTCTTGGGATGTAATTATAGCGAAAATGGAAAATCCCTAAAAATAGAAATCATTTATGTGTAATTGGTATTGCTTATATCTGTTTTTGATTAATACCATACTTATTATTTTGATTTTATAGTTTTTTTGGCACCATGTTTATGTTGATACTAAATGGTTAACAATGCTCGGAAAATGATTTTAGGAGACGGTCTCTCTGATTAAGAAGGTTTGGCAGACCGACCGCCTCCGGAAATGGTCAGGAACCTCCAAGAAAAACACCAGGCTCCAGAAATGGTCAGGGACGTCCAAGAAAAATGCCAGGCTCAAAAAATCATTTACAAATGCGGGCGCATCCTAAGACATCCACCTCTGAAAAATCATTGATTTACAACATAATATTTCCATCTCTAAAGGTCACTATTAAAGGAGACGGCTATTACAAGTGTTTGTCTCTAAAAATCAATTTTCAGAGGTAAGCATGTTAAAACTCTGTAATTTTCCATATGAACTTCGATGAAGACAAACTTTATATCAAATTGTAGCTATCGATGTGATCTACTACATAATAGTTGAAGATCTTTTTACATGAACTTGTAAGTTCACGGATGTTGAACTTTGAAATTCAAAATTTTTGAACAAACTCGAATGTTTACATGTTGTATACAAACTATAGTTGATTTTTTTGTTTTAATTGATTCATTGCCATAAGTTTACATATTCTTAAATATAAAATTTAGAATTTCTAAATGACCTTAAATATTCTCATATTCAATACCAAAGTTCTATTTTCCGACCTTATCCACATTTTTTGTGTTGGTATGTTTTAAATTTTGATTTGTTTAGTGTCTCAAATACTTGTTTTAAACTTACATATTTTGAGAATATGTGATTTTTTGGGGTTTTCAAACAATAATCCTGGATGAATACAAATCCTATACCAAAGTTGTAGTGATTGCTAAGACTAAAAACTTTGTAAAAGAATGTTTTCTTTTGAGCACAATTATATAGTAGTCAATATATTAAATACAAGACTACAGAATGTTCACAAAAAAGGGATACAATATTGTTGAGTGTTATAGGTCCTTCGTTAATCAATTCTCAGAGATACCTTAAGATGTCCACCGGCGCTAATCGACTTGAGAATCTGAAAATAACAAGTACCATCTCTGAAAAATGTCTTGAGTACCAGTGTTAATTGGAAACTATGTAGAGTTTTTTATGACTCTGGAATCGTTTCCACATAGAACTTATCCTAGCAGTTCTAGGAATTCAAAGAAACGGGCAGCGGAGAAGCATGTTTACATGAAACAGCTAAAACCAAGTTGTTTCACATAAAACAGGCGCTGCGAACGCAGAGGAACAAGCGGGAACAAGCGGCAACAATGTACTGACAATCTACTAGAATTTTGATGGCATCTCCATCCTTTGCTCCCTATGCTTCCCAGTCCAATATCAAGATTTGATCTTGCTTGGACAAAGATGGAAAAACAAGTAAAAGCACAAACATGTTTCAAGTAGGAGCTAAGCAAACATGTTCTTTACCTAACAACTAAAAATGCCAGCTGTTGCTGGGGTTTTATAGTGCCACACAATTGGCTTTACTACATGGCGGGCAGGAGCTATAAAAGTTCTCTACCTAATAGCACTTGTCAACATACCAGAAATATTATCACTGACATATTTTCAAATTCGTTGTCTACCTACGACACTATTAGTTGTGAGACTATGAAGAGAGTTTGCCCCAAATCCTACATCACAGAAAAGAAATATGATGGTTTTACTCATTGTCATTGGTAAAGCCTGAACTGCAATATGCACATGGCTTTCTAAAAAAATGTCGTGATAATGAAAATCAGATGTAATCTACAATGATAGATCGTTCCAAAAATGATTATTCCATAAAAATGTCCAATTTGACATCAACTAATATCACTAGTATAGTGCCCGTGCTAACGCTACGGCTTCATTTTAAGGATGTACATAAAACAACTAAACAATAATACTATTCGATAGTTCATGTTTTGACACAATTTTTTTAGGGCAATATAAGTTTCATGCAACTGGTAAATAACAAGGCCCATGCCCATGCTGACGCTATTGTGTGATATAGAAACACAATTTAACCAACCAAAGGATAATATATGAGTCTCCATCGAGCATGGCTGCCAATCAGGGTGGACGTCTGATTCTTGGTTCAGTTTTGGTTTGACACCCTCGGTTAGTGACGAAAGAAACTGATCGGTTCCCAAAAGGTTTAAGAACCGAGCATTTCAGGTCTCGGTTATTTTAGTTGAGTTCCCTCCAGCTTCATAGGGGACCATGTGCTGTAGCATGTGTGACAGACTCATTCCCCTATCACTGTCCAAAAAATGTGTTGTATTATCATATCTTCGTACTCTGATCTGCTATTACAATCGGCAATTTTTAAAAATCAGCTAGCTGCCAATGCAATTCTCAATTTTTGTCATGAAATAAATTCAGTCCGATAACTTCTTCCTTCCGAAATTCAATCAGAACAAATATCTCACATGTTTGTTGTTTCTCAAGAGCAGAACATGTATTTTCACATGGCTAGAGCAGTAACTCTATTTCCTACAGTTTCAAAAATAAGAAAAATGACAACATCCTGTTCAAGCATTCTTCCTCTAAAGCCCAATACCTTTAGTTCTAGCTTATGGCCAAAAAGGGTAACATGTTTGTTGTTTCTCAAGAGCAGAACATGTATTTCACAAGGTTAGAGCAGTACATCTATTTCCTTCGGTTGCAAAAATAAGGAAAATGACAACACCCATTCAAGCGTTCTTCCTCCAAAGCTCTATACCTTTCTAGCTTATGGCCAAAAAAGGGTAATTATAGTTTGAGTTACTGACAGTCAGCCACTGCCCATATATCACTTGCCCGGATGACTCTGAAATCTGCAGTTCAACAAAAACCCGTAAGAAAAATATAATAAACAATTATTTGGTGCACATTGTTTGTTTCAATAAATTGCTAACTGCAACATTTCATTTTTCACTAACACACTGACGCTCCAAATAGAATCAAGCTGTAATTGAGGTATGTACCATTCTTTAGGTCATTGTATTAATTAGGACTTGCTGGACATGTTGGCTCTGTGAAGAAATTCAGAAGTTGTTTGTGCCTATATCACCATGTAGATCTGCATAAAAAATAAGATTCGAATGTATTACAAAGCTATAAAAAAGGACTTATCTGAGCACACCTTCTGATCAGCATTGCCATATTATTGGAGGATTGTTGTTATTACTGGAGAGTAATGATTGACCTATCACTTGCTTGGATGAAATGCTTAGCAACCTTTTCAGAAACTCTTTCATGGCGTCGAAAGTTTGCATGTAACTCACCACCTCCACAATACTCCAATATGAGATAACTCCTCCGATCTTAATCATACACAATAGTAAAGATTATTAGTTAGAAACAATGTTATGCAATCCATTAGTTAGAAACAGTGTTATACAGTCCATTAGTTAGAAACAGTGTTATGCAGTACCTATGCATGGGAAACTTCTTTATTTGATGAATAAGAAAAAGATAACATCATGAATACTGGAGAAAAATTAACCTATGTTCCACAAAATAGCTTACAGAAAACATCAATCTAATAAATTAATTAGTTAAGCTAAAGCCCACACAGCATTTCAAGGAATCATTATCCCATCAGGACTAAACCTCCTATTTGAAGCAAGGTAGAAACAGAATGTGGGGAAGGTATATGATAATCTTTCTACCTTGTTCTCATGGAAAATGCAAAACAACACTTTACCATAAAATTCAGAGTTATATAAATTATTCAATTCTATCTATAGTAAACCATGGTGCTGCATTTTGACTTCAACTGCAGCATTTCATAATTACAGAGTTCATTTGAATCATGGGGATGTATAAGAGACTGCTATACTACTGCTCGCCAGAGGATGTGTGCTGCCAGCGGATCTGCCTCCTTGCCACGGTATCCGATGCCGGGAAGCGCGCCGGACCGGGATCTGCCAGCTGGATCTGCCCCTGGCATGGATCTGGCTGCCTCCACCGGGTCCAACGAGGAGTGTCGATATGGCCAAGACTCATCGGATTTCGCCAGTGTTCTCTGAATCTCGCCACATGCTCCTTGCGCCAATGAGCCACCGAGCCACCACGGCCCCCATCGGTCCGAGGAGAAGGCCCTATGCCACCGAGCCACCACGGCCCCCATCCATCTCCCACCCCCACGCACGTCTTGTCTGCCCTCGCATCTGTGCATGGGGCTTCACTATAACACCCCATCCCTTTAGAAGCATGTAGTTGTCGGTGTGCATTCTTCTAACCATACCAGACGTCCCCACTACTGAAACAAATTAGCTACAAATGGAGACCAGAGTGTATCAGTGGTAACTCTAGGATTATTCATGAACATCCAGCTGGAGAAGGACAGGAATTATGGGTGCGATGCACAAGGCTCATCTGCGTGACACTGTTCGCGGTGCACTGCATGCGCTGGGTGCTTCTACTGCCTGCTGGCGGACAGGTACCCGAACCCTGACCCCACGTGGCTGAGCGCGTCCATGCCGGAGTTCAAGCTAGCCAGCCAGGCCAGGCAGCGGCTAGCAGCCCCTACAAATGCCTTTTGAAGGCCTAGGGGCAAAACTGTCAAGCCATGGCCAAATATATGTATTTGAGATGGAAAATACAGCTAAAAGAAACAAAATGTCATTATAGCTTAGTGTTAACGTTTGAAATCCTATTTTAGAGAAACAGACGATAGCAATCCTATTTTAGAGAAACCACATGTTTGGAATTCTATTATAGCCCTAGTCCTTTTTTTCTGGTAGAGGCCGTTGGGCTATGGACTAATCTTGTAGCTGGTAACCTCAGCAGAACCAAAAATTCCTTTCAATCAAAGCAGGGCCAATTGGTCTTTGGTCTAAAAAAATAAAGAATCCTATTATAGCAATTTTCGGATAAGGTTCTAAAACAGGTATTAGCTGCTTCTACTGAATTTCGTGCTAGGAATTTGCAAGGTAGGCAAAAGTTTTTTATTTCACAGCAAGCATCTGTACATTAAACTATAATCACAGATATATAGTAAAGCAAACTTTTATACGAGAATACTTTGACTGGCATCTTCCATTAAAGTTTGCCCTCGGTGCTGATTTCAAAAGATTGATTCAGCAGATTCCCTCTTTCATTTAAAAAGAATAGTGATAAGCCACTAATAGTTCGTAAAGCAAACTTGATCTAGAAAAGGTGCAGGTCGATGGTCACCATTTAGCTTAAAAAAGCTAATGAACAAAACAAAATAGTGTTATGAAGCACTTCTGCAGAAACTAAAAAGTAAGTTGCTGAGTATTCAAGACAAACAGGATCAAATTACTCTGGTGTAGTCTGCAATTATAAAAGAAGAAAGATGCTTCTTCCTTGTATTATGTGGGTCACTAACATTACTTAATTTCGTCCCTAAATGTTTCACTCTAGACAAATCATCAATTTTCTTGCTGCTGATGACTAGTATGATGCAACACAGTGCAGTCAGATTGTTTTAAGGCTTACCTGATTGAAAACAGAGTGTGGCTTACCACATTGAAAACAGTGTCAAAACCGAACGCGCAGTCATGGAAGTCAAAACTGTCAAACAGGTTAGACCTATAATGCATACGACTGGGGGCTCTGCGTACCATGCCGAAAATAAACTAGCTCAAAGCTAGGCAGAGTATCCAGTGAGGCTCATGAGAGCAGGAAATGTTGATTTGGCATGTTTTCAAGACAAACAGGATCAACTGAAAATAAACTAGTTCTTCATTCTCTCGTTGGTTATAGACACGACATCTGAATATCTGATTGGACACAGCCAATTGTGATAACACTGTACTTCGCTGAGTTTTCAAGACAAATAGGATCAGATTACACTACCAATGTTTGCAATCATAAAAGAAAAATCTTGCATATGACTACTATTCTGTGGGTAACTAACACTACTGAGAATCATTCCAAAATGTCTCACTGTTGACAAATCCTCAACTGTCTTGCTTCTGACTGCAATAAACGTAATGTAAAATCAAGTAGGTGAAAACTCTAAAACAAGCCACAACGAAACTGAATTCTATTGTATTTTCGGCCTGTTATACCTATAATGCATACGATTTAGGGCTCTGTGTGGATGAAAATAAACTAGCTTAAAGCTAGGCCGAAGAATTGTGCTGTCCTGTTATGTTCTATGTGGCTCACAGCAGAGGATTCTCCTCGACTTGCTTTTCTACTATCAGCAAGAGTGTATGGTTTGCTGATTCCTTGTGCTGAGATTAAGAACCACACAGTGGTAAGTTAATTATTTTTACAGCTCGTAGCAATGATGTGCTAACATAAAGTGGTGGTTCGAGCGTATGATCTGACCCCTGACCTTTAAGGCATTTGCTCCAGGTACATTCGCATTGGCAAGGCCAAATCTATAATATAAAAGAGCGTTGTAATTGAAAACAATTGTTACTCAACCTATGTCTACCCATCTTAGATTGACAAGTGGACCCATGAAGAGATTGACGAGTGGACCACGAGGAAAAGATGGCAGGAACATATGAAACACAGGCGTGTTCCACTTTTCCCACGCCTCAAACCCGCGATTTTTGTTACCGTGCTCGACCGCCCGTACCCACAACCACCGAAGTGTCCTCGCGAGTCGCGACGCTTCACGACACCACAAGCAGTTTCCGCTGCGGTTCCCCGAGCAGTTTCCGCTGCGGTTCCCCGACTCCACCCGTCGGCCCACCATTGCACAACGCAGTCCTCTCCAGGGAATCCCATCGTCGCTCTCTGCGACGGCGTACCTACCGCGGGTACCACCACCGCAAGGCAACCAGCAACGTATCGTGGGCTGAAGATCGTCGCTCTCTCTGGCAGTAGTCCGGCGACATATGTAGCCACAGCAGGCACGACCCCAGCAGCAACCCATGGGAGTCAGGAAGAGCCGCGCCTTCACGTGACCTGCCCGGCACTCTTCTGACAAGATCGCCGGTCTGCCACCATTGGGAAGAGTATCGCCTTCACGTAACGGGTCAGAGCTACGACAACGATGTGATCGTAGCGGTGGAGATGCACCCGGCGAATGAACCATTGAGGAAGCGGCCAGCAGGGGAGGACGACATCGCGTCGGCGAACGGGGACGTTCGCAGCAAACCAGTGCGTGCTCGCCGCCTGGTTTCCTTTCATTGTCTTTCTGTGTGTTGCCTTTATGGTTATAGATTTATAGGACTAAAGATGAACAGTACTAGCAATTGTGTACTAATCCATGCAGGATTTTGTGAAATTCGGAAGAAAAACATAATAGATCTAAATAATGTAAAATCACCACCATCAACTACCCTGTGTTACAAGTTCCTGTCTTTCACCGTCCATGTTCTACTTGAATCTTGTTGCAACAGGTTCTTAATGGTGTCACAGACCAGTTTGTCAGATCTTTTGGTTTATTGGATCCACTGGTGTAGAGGTTGCAGAAGAAGACTAGGATGAATAACATGTGAGGGACATGATGTGGCCACATTGAAGTTTATTCATTCAGTTAATTGTCATGACTCATGAACAAATGATATTGACTGGAACTGGAAAGGATCGGGAGCAAAAGAGCATGCTGGACGGGTGATGCATGCCTTCAGGCATGGTCTGCATAGGGTGATACTCCTTGAGTTCATTTGATTCTTGTTAATGATGATTGCCACGGTCAACTGCTGACAGTTGATTCTCCACTAAATTGATCTTACATTTGAATGCGAGAAATTATTTCCTAATCCTAATGTGTTCACTACTAGCAGTTCCTTATATTCTGTTATGGTTCAGAAACATAACTTCTGAAACATAGGTATTGAACACCGAAGAAGTAATTCAAGTATCAATGTATTATTCTGATTCTTCTTTGGGAGAGGACATGTTATCTTGGTTTAGCATCACTAGCTATAAATATATTTATTTTACACAGCAAATGATAACCTTCTCCCTTTCTTTACATTATTTCCCAACGTAACTTATTAGCATAACAGTTAAATTGATATTGTTCATACTACATAAAACCCATTGAGTTGCATGTGTTTTATTTTCTGCGGATTCTCTTGGAGTTCAGGAAAGAAGTTTTAGGACTGTAATACATGGGATTTTTAATACATGGGATATAAATTCAATGTAAATATGGATTGCACGCGCTGTAGCCATAGCCTTGTCCTTTTGTAAATATAACTAGGACTGTAATACATGGGATTTTTAATTATCGTAGCCTATGCATGATCAATTTACTGAAATTGTAGCCCATACATAATCAATTTCTTACTGAAATTAGAATCTGGTAATTATTTTTGGTAAATGTATAACTTTATCCAACCGTTAATAACATAACAATGTGCTGGCCTCTAAAATGTCTGTTTGATGTATTCAATCAAACGCTTCTTGTCATATTCAAAGGGATCCAAATCTGCAGGCAATATTTGATTAAATTTTGCATTTCTGACCAAGGGAAACACAAGCTTTTGAGTAAAGTAGTTGTTTCATGCCTGCATGGAAGGTGTGGGCTGGTCCCCTATCTCCAAATCCTCTTGTTATTGCTCTATGGACTGTTGCTCAGAGACTGCTAACATTATTACAATGAAACTGCCAATGGTAGGCCTTCGACGGGTCAGCTGTGTGGAACGTAAGCCAAAAAAATTCAATTGCTATTGACTGCTCAGTTGAGATTTATTTCAAGAAAACTCGTCATAGGTTGGTGATATACGATGTTTTCTACATGGTAGCTGTGCTAATTTATCCAATCTACAAATGATACCGACAGGAAGTGGAATTGTATCAAAATTGCATCAGGTGCAAAAGAGCAAGGTGAATGAGTGATGCATGTCTTCAGGCATGATATGCATAGGGTGATGCTCCTTGATAGTTGATTCTAAATCAGGTATTGTTCTATGTTTTCAAAATATTCTCAGTTGTGTGATTTCCAAGTTGGCACCGGTAAGAGTAATAGAAATTTTCCAGTTTAGAAAGCCACAATTTTAATGCCACTTGTAATTCCTCCCTTATGATTGATTTTTCTTTTAATATGCACGTGCCGACGTGCGTGTCGCACGTGCATGCTCACTATGATGAAAACAGCCACTACGATTTACATGCCAAATCCATGACACTTCCTAATGCTTCCTAAGCCGATATCCATTGCCCTCTACTTCTCGAGAACAAAGTTGATACAAATAGAATACGTAGTTCGAGTTCCAAACTTTCACTAATGTTGGTGCGTTTTTATTGTGTTGGAGAGATGATTTTCTTTTGCCATTCTTCATTTTTTTCTATTTCGGGAAGTATAGTTACTTGGTACAGAACAGATAAATGGTGTCGACCTACCGCTGCCTGTTTTTTATTACACTACCGAGGTTCAAGTTGTAAACATGACATGAATGCCAGTATATTGCTGTTATCTATATTCATCACAGTATTCAGTGATGCAACAATTGCAAACTTAGATACACGTTGCCTAGGAATTCTGGAAAAGTCGTGCTTCGAGGAGACACCCAGGCTGCTTTGAAATTCATGCTCAGGCCGCTTCATAATTCAGCCCTACATGTTTTGCATATATAATGATGATCACATAGTGCAATACCAATCGTGGAGGACGATGTTCAGATTCCTCCGAATAAGGTTCAAATAGCTTATCATTGACATTTGGGCTTTCTCGCTGCTAGCCATTGCCGTCATACAACCGGACACCCAGTCCGTCATTTCCAAGCCACAACAGAAAACAACACTCACAAGCAGCCGCACTTCCTGATGCTTGACATGTCTTATTCTGCTCTCTGAGACCAGGCTGATACTGCTACTAAAAAGTTGCAAACAAACAATGAACTTAAATTTAGCTGGAACAGGTGGTATTGACGTGGCGCAGGCATGACTTTCTTATATATGGTGTATATCGGACTTGGTTTACCTATTGTTGTTTCTGGCTCTAAGAGTGGAACCCCCTATACCGAAACCAACAATCCAAATACGGAGTACATAGTGAATCAAGAATCACAGAACACAACGAATAGCATTAATCAGGTCCAGGCTAAAACGCACGGGTCCGTCCCCATTTTACAATCCGAACAAGGCCGTATTTATAGGAGCCCGTAGGCATTTACATGACCATGGTACCCTAGGAAGTCGAGCCTCCCGATGCCTCCAGCCCCGACCAGGGGCAAACACGTCCTCTGGGCACGGGCCCCCCGCTTGTCGGCTAACTACCAACCCGCCGAGGGTCTAGCACGCGCCCTGTTTCCCGCACTCGGGCCACCTACAAGGGTAAATCACAAAGTAGATTCAGGCCTCAAGGGATGCTTTCGCCAGCCGAACGGTAACCTGCCTGTTTGCTTGACAGTTGACACACCAAACTACGCCCGCAACCGAAAGGTGCATTCGGCGTCGGCACGCACGCTTCGGTTAGAATCGGACGCCGCTCGAAGCCATCACAAGCCAAACCCTGGAGATGCAAACCGAATGCCAGGCGCCAAAACACCCGCCTCGGTGCCGAATCATATGCTTCGGTCTGATGGCTGACGCATTCGGCGCTTGCCAAAGCCGAATCCGTCGAGGACGCGCGCATGGCTCTATGAGGTTAGGCGATTTAGGTGGAACGGGGTGGCAAGTTCCAGCCATGCCCCCAACACCTATCTCTGGCACTCGCAAATTAAAGTAAAAAAGTTGCGCACATTTATGTGTGGGAGCCTCTATTGGTTCCAAACCAAATAAATATCTAGCAACCGCCTTTGACATACGTCTTTCCTTTTGTAGAAAAAATTATTTTTGTTAAAAAGTGGAACTCCTAGAGAGGACTAGTATAATACCCGTGCTAACGCCACGGTTTCATTTCAGAAATGCACATGAAACAACCAAACGACAGTTTGTCCAAAGATCAACTTTCATAGAATTTTGTATGACCATAATACAACATTGTGATATTTTTTTTTTATCATTCGATAACATACACGAAGAGTCTGCCAACACTAGCATACGTGGCATTAATCCACTACAAGCTAACTTTGACTTCCACGACATTACTATTCTTGTAATCTTCTTTAGTACATGAGCATTGTCCTGCTATACGACTGCACCGTTTGGCCGCGAAATCATATCCATCTCTAGAAGAATGTGTTTCCATGATGCCTACATTTTTTGAAAGAAATACATATTAATAGAACATATGATTTGCATCTGCATTACCAACACCTGCCAGTAGTGCTACGTTGCAAAATACACAAGATCAGTTCTCGCACATCAGCAACGCATTTGATAGTGGATGCCAGAAGCACAAGACAAAAAATATATTATGAAGCCCAAAAATAAAATAAGGCATGGAAGGAATAATATACTTATATTAATGCAAATGAAATACTATAAAATATGAAGCCCTACCATCTACCAACAATTTAGGAGGTCTTTCTAAACAATATTATTGGTGCTACTACCCGTGGAATCCAATTCATGATTTGGTTTAGCCAAAAGGCTTGTTAATCTTCACAATGCAACTTACAGTTGTCCATACGTGAGAACACAGCTGGAAGTTAGTCATACACCTGGCTGGTTATGTCCGCCGCGTGTTCTCCACGGGCCTCCAGCCCAAGGAAAACTTTAGCATGTGATCCCATTTATAGCATAAGCTGAGAATACATGCTTAAATACACAAAAGAGAACTAAGCTGCTTAAATTTGTTTAAAATATCATGACATGGTTAAAAGTTTTTTGATACAACTATATCCTGTTGATCCCATTTTTAGCATAAGCAGAAAAGAGAAAACCATTTCCTAGATCTAACATTTTCAGTTAAATCAAGAACCGGAAGTAAATTATATGTTTTTCAAGTCTCACCATGAATGTGTGAATGTTGACAAGCTGCTTCCAAAATCTGCAGAAATAGATTTAAGTCACATTTAGGTGAAATTGCTGCTGAAAATATGCAATTGAACAAGAAGGTTACAACATCAGGTAATTGCTGGACTACAACCATGCTAATTAAATTGGGCAATTCACTTACGCTTTATTTTTTTCCCCTATGTGATGTACCTGAATTGCTATTGCCGTCCATCCTAGTGCAGATGCTGCAATGCTGATTGGTCAGATAAGAGATCAAAGATTCAGACTTTCAGAGATATGTCACTCATTCACTCGTCACTCATAAGATGCCTCACGGCTCAGTGGTTCACACACTCACAGTCAGACGCATGAACTTGATGGTGGAAGCACGAACCAAGAACTAATTGATCGAGGCATCGGAGCGTACCGGCCACCAGTCATCTTCTTCCTTTGTCACCGTCGGACAAGACATAGGAGCAGCCATGGCTGCCTAGTTAGGCGCGCGGGGGAGGAATGCAGGAGCCGCGCTATCCAGGACGCCCACTGCTGATCCGCTCCAAGAATTGGGAGGCAACATAAGATGCATACCAAAACAGGTTGTGGGAAATCAACATTAAATGGTGAAATGGCTATCTTGAAAAGCATCAAAATCTACACAGCTTGGTCGACAGTGTTGATCATAAAAAATCTGACCCGACCAGAAGTGCACATATGTTTTCCATCTCCAGCAGCAAATGAACTCTGGCATCCTCATAATACACAAAATGTGTCAGAAAATAAAAGGGGCAGCAAAGAGGGTGGAGTTCATTTGGGCACGAAAATAATGCAGGTGAATATCACATGAGAATGGGATCTTTTTATGTTCATACTGGTGGCACCAACCTTCTGTTTGACAGTCCCTGTAAAGAAAAATAAAGTCAGTTATGAGAACAATAATCCAAAGAAATATCCTACTACTAATCAAGAGAAGCATCCTTACAAAACTGACTAATCAACAAAACCATTGTTACATAAATTTTACAGATGTGCATGCAATAAATATGAATCAAGAGAGTCTTGATATCAAAGCAAGCCTTTATATTCAGGATGGTGTTTCATGCTGGTTACCAGAGTGATATCTTGGTTTGATTCCACAACAGTACAGAGAAGATCAGATGAAAAGATTACAGTTCAAATATAATAAAAGAGAAACTAAATGAAAAACTTTTGTGTTACTCTTGTTGGTGAAATTTGTTCTGACATAATAAGAACATAATCATAACTTGAAATTGGGTAATATTGGATTTTATTCTATTCTCCAACCATGCCTTTACGGAAGCATAAAATGTTTTATCTAGAACACACGATGAGCGCTCAAAAGCCTGCTCCGAATAAATATTAAACTTCTTTTTTTCGAAAGATCCGTTACTGGCTTTCACTAATAAGGGAAGAGGAGTTTACATATGTACAGTACGAACACAAAGACTTTTGCCGGCGTTTCAGAGCCCTAAAACCCCAGCCAACCCTAAGCAAGCTTAGCCTAATTTACAAGACAGAAGCGTACACCACGAGGTGTGCTGCAACTAAACTACCGCCATCTGTGGCGCAACAGTTAAAGGCAACTGAGAGGCAGGAACCACCTGCTCCAAAGCTTTGAAACCGACCCTAATCCACACCTTTGCTTCTTCCTGTATCAAGCTGAAAATCTGCTCTTCATCTTTTTCTTGCCGGTTGAAAACTCAACGATTTCGTTCCTTCCAGATTTCCCAAAGGGCCAGCAGTACCAAGGATCAAATACCCGGCTTTCGGAGACGGTTCTCCCCCTGTCCCAAGTCAGTGAACCAAGTCTGTAGGTCATCGCGGATGATCCAATTGATCGGCTTCAAGGTCGGTGCTTGAATCCAAGATCCAACCCTCTCCCAAACGCATCTCGAGTACCTGCATTCGTGGAAGAGGTGCAGCGTCGTTTCCAGGTTTCTGAAGCACAGCTGGCAGAAGTAGTAATTTGGCCATTCGCGCAGTTGGAGCCTGGCCGCCGTCCACAGTCTATTCTGTAACAATAGCCAGCCAAAGAACCTGCACTTTGGCGGTGCCTTGGTCTTCCAAACTCTTGACAGCATTGTCGATCTAGGTGAATCCTTGAACTGGGCTATATATGCCGACTTGGCCATGTATTTTCCATCAGCACTATGAATCCAGGTTATTTTGTCTTCCTGCTCTGGGTCCAGCTCTACAGTCGGCACTCAGCACCACAGGGGTATGAACTCTGCTATAAAGATGGTCGTCAGGTTGTAGTTGACGTCCTGCACCCACTTGCTCCCAGCCATTGCGTCCTTGACCGTTCTGTTCTTTCGCCTGGTGTGTCTATAGAGTGCTGGGAAAGATTTTGTGGGGACTCACCTTGCAGCCATCTAGAAGTCCAGAACGAAGCCTTTTTGCCGCTTCCAACCTGGACCGAGATCGAGTCATTGAACATAGCTCTGTCTTTTTCATCTATCGGCAGCTCAAGGCCCTTCCACGGTCGTCCCCGTTCATCCCAAGAGAACCAAAGCCATCTAATTCTCAATGCTCTGCTAAACTTGTCAAGCTCTGTGATGTTGAGCCCTTCGTTGACTGGCGGTGCGCACACTTCTACCCAAGTCACCTTACATTTGCCCTACGACTCCCTAACATCCACACCTGACAGGACAAACCCTGACAGGGAACTAACAACTGCGAACTGGAATTGAAACTAAGCGTGACAGAGTTGAAACTTGCTGAAACCAAGCACAAGTGTCCTCAGACGCCGATCTCGTCCAACTGCAGGGCACCCTCCGCTGCCACCAGCTGCTGAGTCGCCTCAATCAGGGGCACACTGTCAAGGGATGTGAGCCGGCGGACTGCACTTCAGAAAATAATCAACCACTCCAATAATAATTTAGCAAATTCAACAGCAATAATTGTCAGATATACTGGCAATTTCGTTGTTCATGCCTAACCAGAGCATCCACGATGCAGGGAACACAGAGAGAACAACATATGAATTGGAAACTATCTATAACCTTCATCATGATCTGGCTGATACCCTCTTACAGTCCAGTTCCCAACATGAATACGGTTGCCAGCATTCTCTTTTATATAAAAAAAAAAAGAGAGTGAAGTTGGATTAATGACGGTTACGCTGAGATTAATGATGTTACCATTGCCACCATTCCAATCGATCAATGATCTGGTCGTTATGTACCGAAAAGAAAACCATATATGTTAGTTCTGAAACCATTTTGAAGACACAGTTCAGTGAACTGCACACCTCGAGGAACGAGCAATGGAATCCGTCACACTGAAACAATAAACAAATCTAAATGGGGAGACATGCGGTTCCAAATTTGACGTGGAACAAAAACCGATCTCGTGCTTCCAAAGGAATCAACCCTCATTGAAGCGAGCCAGGAGCCCAGGACTACCAGGAAGGAAGAGATCGCTACTCACCGGGATGGACGGATCTCCATGCCCACTGCAGCAAGAGAGGAGCCACCGGTGGAGGCTCTGGTGGCGTGCGTACAGGGCCGCAGCGACTGGTGGACACGTCGACGGAATCGGCCGGCGCCGCGCGGCTAAGGCCACAACGGCGGTTGACGCGGAAGCCGTGTCGGGGAAGTATAGACGACACCGACGAGGCGGCGGCCTTCCCTCTCGGCCCTCCTGATCACGAAGGCGGCAGCCCCAATCAGCGGCGGGGCGCGGCGAAGGGATCACCTCGCGATGATCCTGTACCTGTACGAGGCCGACTGGATCATCTCGCTCGGAGCTACAAGTCTGGCGAGATCCCTTGCGTACTGCGGGGTGGCAGCGGCGGTGGGATACGTACCCCAAAATTGATTGGCCAATTTTCTTGCAGAGTCCACGTGTAACATGACTTCACATTCAATGCTGCTATATATTGTTAAAAATCAACAAAAGAAATGTTACAAATTTGCATAAAAATTACTCACACATATTATAATGTAACCCGATAAATTACGATAGAAATTACCTTGATATGTGATTACAAAAATAATATGATGGAACCCCTAAAGTTAGATTAAAACTTCGAATCACGCACATTGTAGTAACTAATCTGAGTAACTCATTTTAATAAAATTATCCTCCTTAAATTATTTCAAAACATTTGAAAGAATTGTCAAATCATGTGGTGATAGGATCTTGTCAGCATCCGAAGCACAGGCGAGGACGGCTCTAGGTTGACATTGGGGTCACCTAAAAGGTAGGTACGCCCGAGCACAAAAACATCCGGGCCCAGTGGCCCAGTGGCCCATCACGACAAGAGCCCTTGCCTGGGTCCATTGTGGTCCGCAGGAAAAATAAAAAAAAACTTGCACTTGCAACCATACTTCCCCATGCTTCCCAAGCCTTTTTTCGAACTTTGAACAGCCGCGGGTGTTGTGGTATTATTCATGCCGCAGATAGCAAGTCAGATCATTCTTATATATACATGGTGTATGAGTATGCAACACGGAAACGATATGGATGACACTAATAACTTGACATTATTGCTATCTTTTGGGCCAACAAGTCCTGTTCAGGGTTTATTCATCCAAATTAAATGGCATGCAACATACAAAATTTTACGTAGCTTGTGTACGGAGCTTTCCATATCCTATATATACACCTGTTCAACGAGCGTAAATCTGAACTATAAGATACATGCCTTCACCATATTTGTATTACGCATGTTTTACGAGCTATATAGGAAGCGAAACTGAACTAGAATGCTGCAGCTGTTATGTCTCTTAAAGGGTTTCTTTTCTTCATCGTTTCAAAGCATCAATTCTATTGATTTCATTTCATTTAATTATTCATCTAAGACTAACGTGAAAATGTAAAACACCAATAGTGCCATGTAGTAAGATCATTCATCAGTGTTGACATTGAATAAGAGACAAGTTCCCGGTCGTAGTTGTATGATTATTCAGAATCTTTCACCTACAGGCAATGAATTCCTTGGTGCTCTGCTCCTTGACGAGAGGGTATGACGATGCTAAAACTTAGGAAGAAAACACATTGTCTCAGCAAGATTTTAATTGGTTCTACTGAACTTCGTGCTAGGACTAGGACAGTTTGGCAAAATGCTATTTTTTTTCCAAAACAAGAATCTCTACGTTAAACAGTGACCACAGGATGGGAATTAACCTGGGCTGGAAGACGAATACAGAACGGACGTGATGAGTTCATTACGAATCACTTGTACAAAAATAAATGTTGATTAAGAAGGTTGAATATTGTTCTTCATTCTCTCCTTGGCAAACAACGTGTTCTGCGGTTTGCTGTCTTGTGAGGCTGAGAGCAGAGGACTGTTTGCATCTTGTGATGCTGAGAGCAGAGGACTACACAGACAAATGCATCGATCATATACAAATAGCTGTTGAACTCCCAAATGATCTTGTTGTCAAAGTTTGTCAAATGGTCCGAGCAGGAGCATACACGAGAAGAAGCTTGCGGCCGTAAAAAAATCCACCTAAACTGCAAGTTACTCTCAAATGCGTCCACACTTCCCTATACTTCCCAAGCCAATGTTTGAACTTTGGACCACTCCTGGTATTGTGTTCTTATTCATGCCGCAAACAACAGGTCATATCTTTCTTATATATACATGGTGTATCCGTGTATGTAAAACTGGGAAGCGGTCTGTAGAAGTAGATGTTATGAATGCTGCCACTCTCGAGGAAAACTGTATATATATGTGGCCACATGGAGATGATGTACCATTGATGCCACATTGACGTCTTGCTAACTTTTGGGCCAGTAAGGCCTATTCTGGATTTATTCATCCAAATTAAATGGCACCCAAGCTAAAGTTTGTGCCTACCTTGCGGATAAAGCTTTCGATATCCTCTATATACACCCAGTCGAGGAGACCAAAGCTAAATTACAAGATACCAGCCTTCACCACATTTGAGTTAGCATGTTTTACTAGCTATATATATAAACAAACTGTTGTACTACAATGCTGCCACGGCATATCTTTTATTGCCTATTTGTTTTTGGAACTGAATCCTATTTGAAAGCATCTAGGCCCTTTGGTGTGGGTTTCGATGATTGATGACAATATAGATTACTATGACTAACGTGTGTTTTGCAGAAACAATGGGAGTTAGGTCATGGTAATGGAATCTCAGGCAATTGGTTGTCATGCCCTCTTATCGATGGAAATCGTTTCGGTTTTCAAAGGATGGAAGACAAGGTTAAGGACGATTAGTTCCGATTGTCGATGGTGTTGAGAGACATCGGATTAGTCGTTAGGACTTTGTTTTCTCTTTTGGCCGTACTATTAAGGGGGGTGCAAATGGGTAGCTTGACCTAGTTGAGTCTCGGGTTTAGGTGTGGTGCGCACTGGTGAAATCTTAGCACTAGGAAGTTACTAGAGAGCCCTGAGAGTGTTTGGAGTTGTCGCCATTTTCAAATGATCGATGATCAAGTGAAAATGGGCACTTCAACAGGCGCCGAACGCGCCAGCCAAGGGCGCCGGACGCGTCCGGCGCATGCTTGAGCTGGCCTCGGTCTGCCCTGAGCGGCGGACGCGTTGGCCTGGCGTCCGGCGGGCGCCGGACGCGGAACAGAGAGTTCCAAGTTTTGGGTGTGCAGACCGGCCTCGGTCGGACGCGCGCCGGACGCTGTCCCCGGACGCGTCCGGCGCTCGCACTGTAGCCCAACGGCTAGTCAGCCGTTTGAAAGTTTCTAAGCGCCGGACGCGTCCGGCGCTCACGACTGAGCTGAATTGCGGGGTAACGGTTGGATTTCAGCCTTGGCTATAAATACAACCACACCCCCTCCATTTCGGTGCTCTTGCTCATTTGCTTAGCTGACACCCACCTTGTGAGAGCAGGAGAGTTGCAAGAGCCTCATGACTTGAAGAGATTTGAGAATCCATGAGTTCATGAGAGATTGAGAGTAGCTAGTGTGCATCCACTCTTCTCCCTAGACTTTGCGAGGTCAAGTGAGAGTTTGTGCTTGTTACTCTTGGTGATCGCCATCACCTAGACGGCTTGGTGGTGATTGGAGCTTGGTGATCATCCGGCGGTGCTTGTGGATGACCCAACTCATCTTGTGAGCGGTTCTTGGCGATTCACCGCGTCGGAGCGACGAAGAATCAGCCCTAGAGAGCACTTGGTCCTTGCGAGGATCAAGGGGGAGCTACACCCTTGCGCGGGTGTTCCAACGAGGACTAGTGGAGAGTGGCGACTCTCCGATACCTCGGGAAAAAGATCGCCGTGTTCCTTGTCCCCTTAATTTCCGCATTTATTTTCTAGCACTTACATTCTTGCAATTACTTTCATAGAATTGCCATGCTAGAATAGGATTGGAACTTAGGGTGCAAAACTCTAGTTGATCGATTGTCTAGGAACACACTTAGGCACCGAGGGGTGAATCATGGGCTAGTAGGTTTAATTCCGAAAGAATTTTTAGAATTAGCCCAATTCACCCCCTCTTGGGCATCTTGATCCTTTCACTATTAAAAAAATAAAAAATTACATTTGATGGCCCAAGCTTTAAAGCATGTGCATCCCAGCGAGGCTCAGAGCAAAGAAGAGGACATTCTTGCACACATGAGACGAGTGGCTCCATCAGATCTCATAGGATCTGGAGAAAGGGGCCATACCACATACATCATTGATATGCTTTTCAACAACTGCTATAGCATAAAATGGGGAATGGGTCTTAGAAGTAGTCTCCAACATTGCCCTGGCGCAAGAAGAGTCTGGAAACAACCGAAAACTACAAACCACTCCTCTCTCAAACCAAGCCAATAATGCAAGTAAAAAAGAATCTGTCTTGAACTGCTGCTGGTGTCGTGGTCTAATTCATGCCTTGGATACCAGGCCAGTATTAAATAAACATGGTTTAAAACAGAGTAATTGATTGTCTGTATATGCAAATGCTATGAATGGTACTGCTTTAATAAATGGAAAAATTGTACATTTATGTGTCCATGTGGTGATCAGCTACCATTGTTGCCACATTGACATTCTTGCTAGATTGTGGATGATGCTTTCCATATCCTATATATACACACCCGTTCAAGGAGACCAAAGCTAAACTAGAATTTACATTCCTTCAACACATTAAATGTATGTGTTACTAGGTATAAAGAGTGTGAAACTGCTGCACTATAATGCTGAAACTTGCATACCTGTTAAACCACATTTTTTACAGTGAAAGTGAATCTTATTTTATGAATTAAGAACTACATTCCGTTGCAGATCTTATTTGACGTGCTGCTGCCGCTGAGAGATTGACGACAGTGGTGAGGTCCCCCCATAGAGGGTTATTTTTTTAGTTTGCGGACTCGCGATCACGCCTCTGAATTGGTGAAATCAGTTCGTGGAAGTGGTGATGAATGTCATTTTCTGTTTCTTACTATCTCTCCATTTTTTCACCCTGTGAATTTGACACAGATATGTACTTGTGATTTGTAATGTGGTGTAGCATCAAATGCTAAGACAAATTGCCTAGTTCATGAAGTATAATCCAATTCTGCCTAAATGAAATGATCCAAACAGGTTCTGAGACTTCATTTCTTGACCGTTTCAAACTATTCATGAACTTGATGAGTTGATTATGAATGACATGGAAAAAAATAAATATTTATTTGGTAGGGTGGCGTATTTTTGTTCAGTCTCGGGTATGGGTGCTTCTATCTTCCTAGTTTTATTACCAGATTCTATGATGCTATTGTTTAAATTACATACTAGGATCAGGTATAGGGCACTACGAGGGGTGCAGGTGCTGCGGTTGCAGCTGGTTGTATGGCAAGGCCGTATGGGCACACTGTGACGGCACCAGCTGGTGCAGGGTCTGTTGTACCATCTGCAGCGATGGCAATATGACGGTGGCCTGTAGCATCCTATAATCATAACATGCATGCTCTTGCGCTAAGAGTCTTTAAAAATTCTCCCCTGGGAGTATTTTTGTGATTTAGCATGGATTATAATGGATTTCATTCTCCCAATACTAACTTGATTGGCCATATCCAACTGCACATTATTGATGTCCAGGACAAATAGGATCACAGAGGGGAAAAAGATGCCTCTCGTTAATTTTCTCTTGCTTATTAACACTATGTAGTCTTAGGACCATACAACAATATTTCGTCAATATTCCTCGTCAGGCTCCAAGTAACAGTGTCGCTGCTAAGCTTTAACCTCCTGAGCTTTAAACGCTTGTCAAAGTTCTTGCTAGCCACATGGCCACTACAAACCACATGCAAAAGGGGCAATGCTTCCTAAGCCTATGGCTATTGCTCTCAAGGATCAAACAAATAATGGAAACAGAGTGTGTGGTTTTTTATTCTGTGGCGCTTCCTTTTCATTAGTTTGAATGCAAAATACTTCCACAATATAAATCAGAGAAATATTGAAACCTTTCTCTGGCTGTTAGTAGTCCATAGTGACTACCACTCTGTTAAATGGAAATAAATGGCCACATCTTGAAGTACTTGCTGGATGGCCCAATATGGAACACGTTGCACCTAAGTTATGAGAGCAACAATTTATGGAACCTATGCACCAGAGTTTAAGTTCTAGATCTAGGTTGGTGCACTAATTTTCCTAGATGGTGATGAAATTTTTTATAGATATTAGCCAAACCAATGGAAAAGTAATTTGTTTGACCAATTAGAGTATACACACAGGAAAACTCCATAACCAACAAGATAATAAGTTATTATAATGCGGGTGTTAATTCCTCACGGGAGAAATATATATGTAACACCCCGGAATTCAGAAACACCCCAGAATGTCACTAAAAACACGGACAATAGCAGCACATAAACAATTAATGATTTTAGCAGCATTTCCTTTATATATAAAAGTAACTAGAATGTCATTAAGGAATATTCTAACACAAATATGTGGTACTCCAATGAGAAAGTTTAACAAACACTCTTTAACATTTACTTCTAATTAAGTCTGATGAAAATAACATAAATATTTTGTATTAAACATGAAGACTCCTAAAAGGTGCGTGACGTGCAGCTAATCCCCTTCCCTTCCAAGAAAGCATCAAACACCTGGATTGAGTAAAATTGTGAGATGAAACATCTCAACAAGCGAACTTGTTTTGAGAAGCTAATTAAACCATAAATTGAATTAAACATCAATTTAACATGAGAATATAATATCAATATCAATAAGTGACTTCCAATTTTGGACATAGCTAGATGATAGAGCTTCCTAATAGCAAAGGTATAACATATTCAATATACTTCACAATAACATAGACATAACACCTTCAATAAAAACTTTCAAAATCATTTCAATAATATACTTTTTGTGAATGCATATGAATACAATGCAAATGTCTCCTGTCTGCACACCCAACAAGGTGTGGAGCTGCATCCCATGATACGTACTGGTACAGTCATGACCATAGGTCAAGACACTACTTCCAATGCCAATGATTGATGCAATGCACTTAGCATGCTTTAATAAAATTCATATGCCACCAATGATACTCCAACTTCAACTTCAAGTTGTGGGCTAGCCACAAATAGCATTATAGAATAATAACATCACCATGAATACATCCATAAGACCACAATTAGTGCTACCAAGTTCATGTTTTGCATATTAGTGGTAAGATATTATTATAAATAATAAGATGTAGGCGATGAAAATAACAAGCCAAAACGGTAGCAATCCACCGCTACATTCACTTGCCTTTTCACTGAAAAAGATCAAAAGCACTAGCGACGTTCCAAAGTGCTATCACCTGATCACAAGCAATATTCAGTACATGCACCAACATACATGCAAGTACGACAACAAAAACACACCGTCCCGAACCCAACAATCAAACGTCTACCGCTTGCGCTAATGGTTAAGACACCAGAACTGACTCTTCTCTTTTTTTTTTTTTAGATATTGGACTACAAGTCCAAAAGTTTCTAACCTTTATCAGAATATATAAAGCTCCATTATATACAACTCCCGTACTGGTCTCTAAAATGGTCTAATTAACCGTGTAATATAACAGAATATTTCAGACGTCAAAACTGAACATCAAACTTCAAAAATTCATAACTAAATATTTACTAACTCAACAAATACAAAATTTACCAATATGGAAAGATAAATAAAAATCCTACAACTTTCGTTTATATCACAAAATCAAACTAATTCATACAAATAACCCAAAACGGCATAGATCTAAAACTGTCCAGATTCTCCTCACTAAAAAACAGTCCATTTCAATTGGTCATATCTCCCAATCTACGAAGGCTATGGGGGTGATCTTGGTGTCAAAAGAAACATGATGAAGTCCTCTACAACTTTCTCCGCAGTCCTAAAATTTATTGAGGCCTCTAAGATGTCCGAAAACAGCAAAGGGCAGAAACTGCAGGATCTGATTGAGGCCTCGTTCAGATCATGGCAAAGAGGGAGGAGTTGTAGTGATGGGGAAGAATAACCGTATGTGGGAGTTGGAGACCTATTCCAAAAGGAAACGAGAGGCCTCGCGCTACTGTACGTAGCACTGATACAGTACCATCGCTTTTTTATTTTATTTTATTTTTCTTTTCTTTTCTTTTTCTTTTGTATTATTTTTTTTTTCTGCATGTTACAATACAAGTCTTTGGCAATACCGTGTCCGAGTCGGTTCTCCTAACCGTACGAGTCGTCCACCCACACAAAACAAAGTAAATGTGAAAACAAATGTGTGTATGAGTGTCTCTAAGACAGCTCTGGTCCAAGACTGTGTTGACTGTCTTTGGGTCAGCATGTACGTACTATGTTAGCATGCATGCTTGCTCCGGATTACAGCTGCCTTGCCATATTCTGGCAACGTAGCAAATTGACTTGGCATTTATTGTTGTTTGTAAACTATAAAACAAAATGCAAAGTATAAAAATAGGTCAGCTCCAAGAAAATTGGCATTTGGATTTGACAAAGGATAAAAGTAGACATCTCCAGGCGCACGCTTTCCTCGCGCGCGACTTTCGTCGCGCGATTTATAATTGCCAAGCCGTGTGCGGCTTGGCATTTTTGCCAAATTTGCTCCCTCATTTGCCAAGTTGCCCAAATTGCAAACTTCAAATGCAAAACCGTTGGATACCTTTTTTGGAGCTTTTTGACAAATTACTCAAATGTAAAACTCAAATGCAATACCCTTAGAGATGCTCTAACACCAAGAAGAAATCAGCAACAAAAACATTCTTTTAGAGTATTACCACACCACACTAAAGCAATAGAGTACCTGGAAGCAACAAACATCACCTAAGTTAAACATTAAATTAATTATTCTAGGATAACATAGGAAAGGGCATATTCAAAACTAACCGACAATGTATTTATTGCCTTGCCACACTCTGGTAAGTTGATTTGACGTCGACATGGATCACTTGGGCAAAGTTATTTCCCTATGCCTCCTATGCCCATGGCCATTGCCACTGGAACCATGTTGGCAATGGAAACATAACGTGTATGTTGCTAGTGCAGCCTGTTGTTCTTGTATTGGTAATGGTGGTTGTGATTTTATTTGCCGCACAGATGACTTTCTTGCGTGGTGCAGATGAGAAATGTCGTGTACATACCTGTGGAAGCTAGTACACATGTTGAATAAGGTACAGCACATGGCACCCTCTCAGAATGAAAGAAATCTTCTTCGTAAATGCTCAAAAAGATTGGATCTAGTGGCGGAAATGAAAATACAAAAACGCAATTGTACATTTCCTAAAATAAATACCATGCGATTATTTGCATGCAAATACCGGGCATTTTTTATGGTTGCTCAGAAAATCAAATGTCCCTAGAAATCAATTACTAGTAGTGACCCATCTTACAACCCTAAGGGCACAATTGTACTTACAAACCACGCTCGTAAAAGTGAGGAACATTTGTAGTTTTACTTGCGCGCTCTAAAAATATAAGCCCCAATGAGGCTTATCGCGATCTCATCCAGATGGTATTAAAAAAAAAAAAAAAGTTCCTGCTAACTTAGCACAAGGCTTGTGTATGAAGCTTTCAAAAATATAGGAGATTTCCCTGATTTTTTGCTCGGTTACATTGGAATTGGTAATTTTTTCGCAAATTAATACCTTAAACAGATTGGGCACTAGTACTTGATTAAACAGGTTAGGACACACGCCAGTTTACGTTTTACTATAGCTCCTTGCTTCTAATTAAAACCAAAGAAGTGTCCCCGTCCAGGCTGCTACATTTGACAATCATAGGAGAATGACACGCTGTAATTACAACACCATGTCAACTTTGGTAATTTGTTAACTGACTATATATGCGGTAATTACAACTGCAATCAATAAACAAATGGACTTTTTAGTGATGGGTGTCTCTCTAGTGATTGAGCTCCGTGGGGAAGAGCTGCAGCATTACTATTACAAATTAGAACAATTTTTTTGGAGCCTCAACTTAAATGCTCATGAAATACACATAAGAAAAAACATAGAAGAGCCTTGCAGTAATCCAATCGTGGTACTCATCTGATCTGCAACCTGAGTATTTTTGCTGACAATCGATCAAAACCAAATACATATTGTTTTCGCTGGATCAAGAGGAGATGTGAGATCAGTGCTCCCAACATCCTCAAGAACCAACGTGGAGAACCAGTGTGTTGACTACCTCGATGATATCTTTGATCTGTGCAGGCAGAAAGAGGCCAGGCTGTTATCCGTTGTTTGTTATTTTTTAATTATAGATCACCGGTGATCATAGCTACATAGCTGACTACGGCGGCAGTGAAGAGTATGATTGCTCCCTAAGTATTTGCTGTTCCTCAGATCATTCTGCTACTGGCCCAATGATCCCTAATTATTTTAATTAAGATCGAGTGCAAAAGCATATTATAGAACAGCTTGCCAGAATTTGAGATGATTGACTGTGAAACTGCAGCACTGAGTCACAACCAGAATAAAGATCCGACAACTTCCACCAGGTCGACCGCATTGATGCAATTGCTTCAGATCTCCAAGGCCATGCTCTGCTTGTGCATCAACAGGATCTTCATTCACCAACTACCTCACTGGCATGTTTGAAATCGCATGCCTGCACAAGTATGATGCAAGTTGAAAATGATTGCTGGTATCATCAAAATAATGTGTTTCTAGAAGATTTTGCAGCGGTTGTTGCAAGACAGAATGATTCGTGGGGCCATCACTGATGCCATGGAAGCCCAAAGAACGGGAGTAGAAACCACAGGCAAAAGAGGTGACATTTCCCAATGCTTCCTATGCCCATGGCCATTGCTCTCTCGGAACAAGACGAAAAAGGAAATAGCTAGAGTGTGCAGAGCCTCACATGTGTTTCTTGCATATAGTGCAAATAAGAAAGATGTATGTATGTTGTCTAAGAGCATGTCCAAGAGTTTGCCAAATGCACTTGCTATCCTTCTTTTTTTGGCAAAACAGAGAAATCAGTCCTCCAATAGTTTGGCAATTGACTTGGCAAAATTTGGCAACTTGCCATCCATGGGGTGATCACGCGCATATTTGCGCGCGGTGCATGACTTGCCATCGCGTTTCCTGCCGTCGCTGCCACCTCTCCCGCGCTCGCGAGGACATTTCATCCCCATGTTCCCCCGTGACTCAAGGTCGTGCATGCTTTGATGTATATGCATGGTACTATTCTTGGCCGATCTCAGATCAATCTCAGGTGGCCGGCCTGCATGCTCACTAGGCTGTCGCTCCCATCCCCGACATACCCTCCGCCACGCAGAATCTCACTGCTCCTTGCCCGATATCTTCCCAAGACCATCAGCTCCATCGTGGCCTTGTCACGGCCCACCTAGTTTGCTTGGTTCTAGCGAGTGCACCTACCCAAGGCCGCCATAGTAGCCGGCGTGGTCAGCCGCGCAGCCGCCCGTGCTCGCCATGGCCTACTTGCCCAACTCCATCAAGGGCCGTCCTGCCCGCTTTCGCCCCTCCATGGCCGGCTAGTCCCTCCGTTACTGCGGGCACCTCCACCACGCCTGTGTCAGCCCTCAGCGAACATAGGAAAAATAAAAAATGTTAAATTGAAATTTAGCATAGGAGCTAACATTGTTGACGCTTTCATGCAACATAGGGTTTATTGTAATGTCTCATTTTTTATAAAAATTCTAAACGATTTCATATGCTTTTGAAAGGATTTAAAGGTTTCTTTGATTTTAAATATAGAGAAAAGAAAAATAAAAGAAAACCAAACGCCCAGCTCTCTCTCTCTCTCTCTCTCGCCTTCTCCTTTTCGGCCTGTTGGTCCAGCTTCCCGCCTTCCCCCCATTCGCCCGTTTCCTTCTCTCTGGTTCTCCTTCTTAGGTCAGCGCAGCAAAGCATGCGCACACACCTTGTGCCAAGCGTATCGTCACCGCACCGCATCACAAATTCAGAGGCCACACTATTGGTTAAAAAATGTGGATTGAATTGTTTACGAGGATATGGTGTTGTCAAAATAGAGTGTCAAAACATAAGGACATATACATAGAACTTACAATTAGGATAAAATTGAAAAACACACAAACAGTTGAGGAATCTATTTTTTATGGACCTAGTCCAGCAATCTTAAATGTGCTTCTAGACGAAGGAGGCCAGCGATGACTGTTTGTTTTCGTCAACTAAAGGCAAAATAGGTGGTGTCTAGGAGACTAAAGGCAACCCATGATATTTGTTCAATCATGGGAGTTTAATAAACTAGAAGATGTATATTAGCCTCAGCAAAAGCGGCGTGTGTGAATAACTTTGGTAAATAGAGTATTGATTAGAAGAAAATAAAAAAAATCACACGGCCTCTGAATACAGTGAAGCCGAGGCTCTGTTGTGGGGGTATTGGAACATCATTATTTTGTAAGGACGATTGGACTCACTCTTGGTTAAGTAGTACAAGCAGCTGCTTAATCACTAAGTGTCCACCGACGTTACAGAGCACCGACGTTATTTAGAGTCATATGTGACAGCTAGTGTCCACCGCACTACAAAACACAGAAAACTCTGGACTTCCGACAATTTCTTACAGCACGTTTTCTTTTGAATGGACTCGGAGCTCACAGCACGTACGTACTAGCACATGGCACTCTCATCCTATGGGCTAGCTAGCTATGGCCATCGCTCTCAAAGACCAAGTAGACAATGGAAACAGAATGCGATGTAGTGCACCCGGTCGTGTGATGGTTTTATTGTGCCGTGCATTCTCGTATGGTCCGTACCTGCCTAAGGTAGCTAGTCCTTGTGCAGAGTAGTGTATTCATCTCCAACAACTCCCAATATCAACTTGGTATTTTTTTTTTTGCCAAAAATCACAAAAACACATCTTCAATAACTCCCAATATGCACTTGGTATTTTGTCAACTCGGAAACTACCGCGCGCGTATACACCCGCACGCGTAGAGAATGCGAATCGGTGTTTTTGGCCTTGTGTCCTCCCTCCCGCGCCCGCTTTTTCTTTCCCGCGCTCGCCCGGGCCGCACCGCCGCGCCCGCCGCCGGCCGCTGCTCCGTTGCCCCGAAACCCTCGCCGTGCGGTCGCCGCCGATGGCCGGCGACTCGTCTCCCTCCCTGGCCTCCGCACCCGTTCAGGTGCGCTGCGCCGGTTGCCGCGGCGTGCTCTCCGTCGCTCCCGGCTTGACGGAGTTCATCTGCTCCGACCCCAAGTGCGGCATGGAGTAGGGCCTCCCGCCACAGCTCATGCCCAAGTCCACCTCGTCCTCGTCACCTGCGCCCAAATCCCCCACGAAGCCTTCTCCCCCTCCTCCGACGCAGCCACGGAGGGGTGCGCCGCTGGCTCAGCGCTCGCACGCGCCGCACCGCCGCACCCGCCGTCGGCCGCGCTTGCCGCGCGCCGCGCCGCTACACCTGCAGGGACTTAATCTATGATATATTTTCTTTTCCAGACTTTTCTGAAAAAGTACTAGACACAGAGTTATAGATACATCCTTGGTTGATTTCGAAAAAGTTCAGGAACTAATCTGCAAAGTGGTCATCACGGGATTTAGCAAGTGGGAATAAGGAGTTGTTGGAGAGAGACCTTTTTTCACTTGAGAAATAAAATACCAAATTGTTATAACACAAGATATACCAAGTGAATTGTAGGGAGTTGTTGGAGATGTTCTTATAAAGTCCACCCTCTATAAACCAAAAAATCGTTTTTTACTTGCACCAAAAGATGGGGTGCATTTAGTGCCATAGGTTTTTGAACAGAGGGAGTACTAAATGATACTCAGTAGGTCGCTGTAGGATTTTGTATAAGACAAGGGTTCATCGAGTGACAAAAAGTAAAATCGAAATAGGAAAAGAAATTTGTATATTTACACATTCGAAACTAAAGCCTGTATAATTGTTGGTAGAGTAATTAAAATTTCTTCAATAATGTTTCTACCTAATGGACATGTTTCCAAGACCCCTGTCTCATAGCGGATATGCCGTCGACATGACGTCTGGTGCGTGTCAACAAAAGAATCACACGAGAAATCCAGTTGCCACACTGAAGTTTGCTTGCATATCTTGTGTAAAATAAGAGAGGTTATGGGTTACTAAATACAGAAACTACACAGGTTTTTACATGCGCAACAAGATTATGGGTTGTAATGCTGGATGAACAAACCGAAAAAAGATGTTCCAGAGGCCGGATTTGAATTAACCTTTATCTAAAAAAATGGTATAAGAACATAAATGATTTGGTAATACACATGGGCTCCCCGGTACCAAGCACATCGTCGCCACTCTGCACCACCACGCACACTGCAGCCGCTGTTGCACAATACATTGAGGCCATACCCAAGACTGATGCTACGTGCACATCAAACACGAGGTGGCGCTGCCACACCAATGGCCAGACCACACGAAGCTGAGCTGCCACGCCTGAGACCGCGATTGTGTACCAGTATTGTCAGCCACCATTTCTGACCACAACGCTCGATTACTACGCTGTGTGGCCACCGTAGACTGCTTGGCTTGTTGATATTTTCTTCACATACTTATACATGCTAGACACTCATATGCGCAAAACAGCACTGCTGACCTGCCATGACTTGTTGTCGAACGCCCAAGGTGCTGGGCACTTCCCCTGCTGCTTAATAATGTGACGAACAACAGGCCCAAACTGGAGAGCAGGCTGAATATGAAGACCATCCCCTGGCAGGTGTATTAGCGCATAGACATTGGTGTCCTTTGGTTCTATGCCTGCTCCAATCTCTTCAAGCGTGGTGTCTGGATCTAGTGTAGCGTCTGTCCTGTTTTTCTAGATCCCAGGTCCTGCTGCTTCAAGTTGTAATTGAATCCATCCCACCCTTCGCCTGTTTCTATTTGTGCAATGTCAGTGGGAAGGAACGATGATTCCCAATGTTTCTCAAGCCTACGCATATTGGTCACTCAATCTTGCCTTGATTCAATGGCGAAAGAAAAAAAAAACTGTTACTAAACAACCAAAAAATCTAAATTCAGTTTCGGCAGCTGCAGTTGTTATATGATCTTCATGGTCCAATAGGATTGGCTCTGTTGCGTGGTACGAGCCGTATCAATGTTATCTGCCTACCGGTGGATGATTAGTCAGATTAGTCATTATTAGTTCCGTGCTTGTATTACAAAGGAACAGATTCTGTACAAAGCAAGTAATTGTAAAAACCAAATTGATGCTTTTCATTGTCACCATTAAAGCGACACTAGATCATCCACCGGTAAGCATCAGATGTAAAAAAAATTACGCAATTTGTTTTTGTACCCGTGCAGTACATTGGGATTGTGATTTTGCCACGCTTTTCTGAAACAAATGCTATATTTGCCCCTACTACTAGCACTAGATGCCACCTTAAATAAAGAGAAAAATGAAAAAATATAGGAGCCAACCCATGCAAAATTACTAAAATTGTTCATGTATCACCATTCCTAGACCTTGAAATTATCACAGCAAAAACGGGCGGCGCTGTGATTGGCATGGCCAAGCTGGCACAGAAGAGTCAGGCGGGTGGACAGGTGAATACGTGCGGCTGCCAATGGTGTACGGACTGGTGCAGCACCTGTCATCTCATGCGAGTGTGGGGCTTCCATTATTCTGGCCCATTCTTTCCTAGAGTTATAGTTTCCAAACGGGCCGCCCGGCACGGCACGGGCATGGCCACGCCGTGGCACGGCGGCCCGCTGTGCCGTGCCTGATAGTGCCGCCCGTGCCAATGTCGTGGCCCAGGCACCACACTATTGGAGGTTAGCCGTCCCGTGCCATGCCGCTAGGCATAGTGGCCCACGCGTGCCCGTGCCGACCCACAGAAACGCCTCACACACAAAGTTGTCGCGCCGCCGCCGCGTCTTGCAGTCATGGCCGCTGTGTTACCACCGCGGCAGTCGTCCCTACCATGAGGCCGTTGCGCCGCCACCGCAGTGTCTCGCACAAATGCCGTTACGCCATCGTCGTAGCCGCACCCGCCATGGCTGCTTGCCATGCCGTCGTGTTAAGAAGAGAAGAAGAGAGTAGGAGAGAGTGGCTATGACTAGCGGCAGCCTCATGCGGCATGCCTAGTGAGCGGAGTTGGAGTTGACTACCGGTCTAGTGCAGCTGTGCGGCTGCTGGCTGAGAGGGAGGAAACTGAGAGAGAATGAGAATGGAGCTGCCTTTTATACTTAGGTTTCCATCTAGAGTCGTATCCAATGATAAAAAATGCTCCAAGTTCATCCAAAGATGGAGAATAACCTAGCCACTATCTTGCAAGGCCAATTTGTGTGTCGTGCCTGCTGGCCCATGGGCCGAATGTACGGCCCAAGCCGGGCCGTGCCAGGCACGGGCACGGTGCAGCAACTTTCAACTACTTTTTTTTACGCCTCTCATCTGGGTACAGCAGTAGTATCTGCTCATGTACATACTCACACCAACCCCACACACACGCACAACATAAGTACACAAACAAACCTACAACTACACTCATATCACATCGCGTCCTTTTTGAGATCACCGGGTCCATCCATGGCTCCGTAGGCGACGGGCATGTGACGTTCCCTTTGTGGCTCCACATGTGAGAGGCAACGAAAATTATTGTGGCATGTGAAGGCCAGCTCCAATTATTGCCATTGGGCATAATTGTAACACTCCTAAACACTCAAGGGCTCTTTAGAAAAATGTGCACAACCAGCCCAAATGGGGCAGCACCCCTTCCTTCTCACGTACAGCAGCTCATTTGCTTCTTCCTCTTCCAGAAAAGAACAGAGAGAGTGAGAAAGAGAGTTAGGGTTAGGGAGAGATTGGAGAGAAGGCTTTGATCCACCAAATTCACCACTAAAAGAGAGAGATCCTGTGAGGATTTGGAGCCTCCCCTCATTTGTTGGCTCCCACCTCGTGTATTGCTTCATCATATAGTGGATTCGTCTCGCCGTCACCCGTGGTTTTCCCTGCAAGGGGTTTCCACGTAAATCTTGGTGTCTCCTCTTGATTTGTTATTCTCTTTGCCATATGTGTTGATTAAGTCACCATCTTGCTTGCTATTGCTTCGGATGTGGAGTGGTTGCTTGTTTGGGCATGCTGGCACGCGATGAATATATGTGTTCTTTGATATATTGAGTACAGATGATGGGGATTGGTGTTCTAGTGAACTGATTGATGCAAGTATATTGTTGGTGAATATTTGGACAGCCCGTTGTTGGTCAGGTTCATGTTTAGGGGCTGTTTCAGTTTGTGCACTCAAGGTGTTTGTTGATATGCTTGTGAGATATTAGTTTGCTGAACTTGATTATTCCGCTGCCCCTAAGCTGTCACAAGTGGTACCAGCTCTGTTAAGTATCAAAGGCATAATTTAATCTGTTGTTTCAGCATGTCAAAAACTACATTAGAAGTGAGCAAATTTGATGGTAGTGGTGACTTTCGGTTATGGCAAGTGAAAATACAATCTGTCCTAGTTGATAAAGAATTGGATACTGCTTTAGAGGAGGTTGATCCAGATTTGGCTAGTACAACTAAAGATGAGATGAAAAATATTGATAAGAAAGCATTAGCAGTACTTCGTTTGGCTCTTGCTGATAATGTGCTGAGGCAAGTTTGTGAGGAGAAGACTGCTATAAGTCTCTGGAAGAAATTGGAAGCTCTCTATTTGGACAAATCACTCTCAAGTCGTTTCTACCTCATGATGCGCTTGTTTAGGATGCGTATGCAAGAAGGCACTCCTATCAAGCAATATATTGAAGAGTTCAATAAAGCGGTGCTTGACTATCAGAATGTTGCCAAGTCTATGGATACAGATCATATTGCAATATTATTTCTGTGTTCACTCCCAGATTCTTATGACAGCATCAGAGATCAGATCCTTTATGGTACTGATTCTATCTCCATGGATGATATCACTTCTATCCTTTTGTCTAAGGATTTGCTCAGGAAGTCGCGCATGAAGGGTGGTCAGAATGAGGGTCTTGTTGTCAACCGTGGGAGGTCCAGAGAGCGTGGTCATAGTGATGGTGATACTTCTGGTAGTGGTAAGAGAAAATCTAAGGGTCGCTCAAAGTCCCGTTCAGGCAATAAAATTCAGTGCAGGTATTGCAAGGATTATGGCCATATAAAATAGGATTGTCCCAAGTTGAAGAAAAAGAGGGACAAGCAAGATGATGGCAAAAAGGGTGAAAATTCTTCAGAAGCTAATGTTGCAATTGCAGATGGTGATTCAGTTGAGTCTGGTGAGTTACTTATTGTTAGTGCTTGATTCTTCTTCGCTTGGGCATTGTGCTTCTAGTGCTTCGCGATTGTGATATGAGTTTCAAGATTTGGATTCTTGATTCTGCTTGTTCTTACCATATGTGTCCGCACAGAGAGTGGTTTGCCACTTATGAACCATTGAATGGTGGTTCAGTTTCTATGGGCAATGACACAAAGTGCAAAGTTGTTGGTATTGGCACAATCAGATTCAGGATGTTTGATGGTATTGTTCGTACACTCACAGATGTTCGCCATGTGGTTGGGCTAAAGAAAAATTTGATCGCATTTAAGGCACTTGATCGGAAGGGCTACAAGTTTGTGACTCATCGCTATCAGATCAAGGTGTTCAGGTGTTCCTTGTGTGTGATGAAGGCTCTTACTACTCCAGATACAGATGACTTGTATTTTTTACAGGGCAGTTTGCTTACTGGGTCAGCTTCAGTTGCTTCTAGTTCCCAGGTTGATGATGACACTATGACTAAATTGGGGCACATGTCAGAGCGTGGTATGGCAGAGTTGAGTCGCGCGTGGTCTGTTGGGCAGTCGAAAGATAGGTAGTTTGCAGTTTTGTGAGCATTGTGTGTTTGGAAAGCAAACTCGTTTGAAATTCAGCAGGTCAGTCCACACAACAAAGGCCATCCTTGATTATGTGCACACTAATTTGTGGGGTGAAGCACCGGTGACATCTATTGGATGTGGAGGTGGAAAATATTTGCTAACCTTTGTTGATGATTTTAGCAGGACGGTTTGGGTCTACATCTTAAAGTCCAAAGATGAGACATTTGCTCGTTTCCGTCAATGGAAGGCCATGGTGGAAACACAAACTGAAAGAAAGGTCAAACATTTGAGATCAGACAATGGCACTGAGTTCCGCTCGAGGGAGTTTGAGAAATATTGTCAGGACGTCGGCATAATTCGACATTACACCACAGTTGGCACTCCACAGCAGAATGGAGTAGCGGAACGTATGAATAGGACACTGTTGGAGAGGACTCGTTGTATGCTCTCTCATGCCGGGTTGCCACAGAGTCTTTGGGCAGAAACAGTTACCACAGCATGCTATTTGGTTAATCGCTCGCCATCGACAGCTATTGATTGCAAGACACCAGAGGAGGTATGGTCTGGCAAGCCACCTCATTATGATCATTTGAGGGTATTTGGTTGTCCGGCGTATGCTCACATTCGCCAGAACAAGTTAGAACCTCGAGCATTGAAGTGTGTCTTCCTTGGTTATGGTGATGGAGTTAAGGGGTATCGTTTGTGGTGTAAAGAACAAAAGCCCCCTAAGGTGATCGTCAGTAGAGATGTGACCTTTGATGAGATGGCGATCGTTACTCCAGCTTGTCATCAGTTAGGAGAGGCTTCCACTTCAGGTGGAGCTTCTTCAGGTGGTGATTCAGAGGCAGAGCAGATAGCAGACAGGGTAACATTTGAGGTGGAGACTCCAGTGACCGAGTCTACTACGGTTGATGATCGGCGGCAATAGCGGCCATTGTTGTTAGAATCTGCGAGATGGTGTTCGGGATGACACGATGATGAGCGAGTCGATGCGGTGATAGTCAGTTGGAGGATACAGTTTCAGGTGGAGCTTCAGAGGCTCCAGTCTCTCCAGTAGCACATCGTCCTCAGAGACAAAGGAAACCGCCACAGCACTATGGAGAGTGGGTCACACCAGTAGAGAGAGGCAGAGGTTCAGCCGCTTTCGCTTTGACAGTTGCAGAGGATATTATTCATGACGAGCCTAGCACTTACAAAGAGGCTATCGGTCACCCTCAGGCAGCTAGTTGGGTCCAGGCTATGACAGAAGAAATGGAATCATTGCATAAGAATAAAACTTGGGACTTGGTGTTGCCGCCCAAAGGGCGCAAAATTATTGGTTGTAAATGGGTGTTTAAGCTCAAAGATGCTTCTCTTGATGTTGCTCCAAGGTACAAAGCTAGATTGGTAGCGAAGGGCTTGATCGAAAGAGAGAATTGATTACCATGAGGTATTTTCTCCGGTTGTGAAGCATACTTCTATTCGAGCATTGCTAGCTTTGGTTGCTCTATTTGATTTGAAATTAGAGCAAATGGATGTGAAGACAACTTTTCTTCATGGTGAGCTTGATGAGAAGATCTATATGTCACAACCAGAAGGTTATGTGGTTGAAGGCAAAGAAAACCATGTTTGTTTGCTAAAGAAGTCATTATATGGCTTGAAACAGTCTCCAAGGCAATGGTACTATCGTTTTGATTCTTATGTTACTAGCCGTGGTTTTGAAAGAAGTTCATATGATGCTTGTGTGTTTCAAAGAGATACTTGCAGATGGTTCAAGGGTGTACATGTTGCTTTATGTTGATGACATCCTTATTGCAGGGAAGAGCAAGTCTGCTATTGTTGAAACAAAGGCCATGCTCAAAAGTGAGTTTGAGATGAAGGATCTAGGTGCAGCCAAGAGGTTGTTGGGTATGGATATTCGCCGTGACAGGTCAAAAGGCAAACTTTGGCTCTCTCAAAGTGAGTATATTGAGAAGGTTTTGCATCGGTTTCACATGTCACAAGCGAAGCCTGTTTCTACCCCATTGGCAGCACATTTCAAGTTGTCTGCTTCATCAGGGCCATTGAATGCTGAGGAGGAAAGGTACATGTCTAGTGTTCCTTATGCTTGTGCTGTTGGCAGTTTGATGTATGCTATGGTTTGCACACGTCTAGATATTGCACATGCAGTTAGTGTTGTGAGCCGTTTTATGTCAAAGCCAGGCAAAGAACATTGGAAGGCAGTACAGTGGATCCTCAGGTATCTTAGAGGCACAAGCAAATATGGTTTGATGTTTGATCAGAGGGCTATAAGTCCAGTGCAAGTTATTGGTTATGCTGATTCTCCGGGACAGGTTATTGGTTATTCTGATTCTGATTTTGCTGGTGATCTTGATGAGAGGCGCTCCCTCACTGGTTATGTGTTTCCGCTTTGTGAATCTTGTGTTAGCTGGAAAGCTACTTTGCAGCATACAATTGCTTTGTCAACCACAGAAGCTGAGTTTATGTCATTGACAGAGGCAGTGAAGGAGGCTACTTGGTTGCATGGTTTTCTTGGTGATTTGGGCATTGAGCAAGTTGATCGTGTTGTCTTTTGTGATAATCAAAGTGCTATTCACCTTGCAAAAGATGAAAAGTTTCATGAGAGAACCAAGCACATTGATGTGCGCAATTTCTTTATTCGACATCATGTGAAGAAGAAGGATTTGTATGTTGAGAAAATTGGCACAAAAGACAATCCAGCTGATATGTTAACCAAGATGGTCCCGAAGGCCAAGTTTGAGCATTGCTTGAACTTGGTTGGTATTCGTTCTTGCCTGAGCTAGCTCCAGGTGGAGCTTTGGTGGCGGTGAGTTTGTTACTTGGTGATTTGTCCACTAAAGGTGAAGCATTTGAAGATTGAGCATTTGGCATCGAAAGCTTGATGTATTTGATATATGGCTCAATTGTCGCTGAGGTGGAGGATTGTGAAGGCCAGCTCCAATTATTGCCATTGGGCATAATTGTAACACTCCTAAACACTCAAGGGCTCTTTAGAAAAATGTGCACAACCAGCCCAAAGGGGGCAGCACCCCTTCCTTCTCACGTACAGTAGCTCATTTGCTTCTTCCTCTTCCAGAAAAGAACAGAGAGAGTGAGAAAGAGAGTTAGGGTTAGGGAGAGATTGGAGAGAAGGCTTTGATCCACCAAATCCACCACTAAAAGAGAGAGATCCTGTGGGAATTTGGAGCCTCCCCGCATTTGTTGGCTCCCACCTCGTGTATTGCTTCATCATATACTGGATTCGTCTCGCCGTCGCCCGTGGTTTTCCTCACAAGGGGTTTCCACGTAAATCTTGGTGTCTCCTCTTGATTTGGTATTCTCTTTGCCATATGTGTTGATTAAGTCACAATCTTGCTTGCTATTGCTTCGGATGTGGAGTGGTTGCTTGTTTGGGCATGCTGGCACGCGATGAATATATGTGTTCTTTGATATATTGAGTAGAGATGATGGGGATTGGTGTTCTAGTGAACTGATTGATGCAAGTATATTGTTGGTGAATATTTGGACAGCCCGTTGTTGGTCAGGTTCATGTTTAGGGGCTGTTTCAGTTTGTGCACTCAAGGTGTTTGTTGATATGCTTGTGACATATTAGTTTGCTGAACTTGATTATTCCGCTGCCCCTAAGCTGTCACAGGGCAAAACCCGATAAGAGACGTGAGTGCAATTCCAGAGAATCGAACTCACGCCAGCTGCACGCACACCTGCTGTGCTAGCCACCCGAGCAGCGCTTGGTTCTCAACTTTCAACTACTTGAGACTTGGCCTATAAATCACTTCTACGAATTATAGGTCAATCAAATTAATAACTATTGCTATATCGTGCTAAGTCGATTAAAAAAGATCAAAGTACCGAGTTTCTTCCATGGCTTCCATGCATAAGAGCGGCGCATTGGAATTTTCACCAGTAAAGCCAAAGTCTATGCCATGTGCCTCACAGAAAGGCGCAACATGGGCTTCCGTACGTTGGACAACGACGACCCATCGGCAGCGTGTAACATCATGTGATCGGATTGGAGCATGCAGCATGCACGCTCTCAAGCTCACCCTAGATTAAGGCACAGTGAAGCCCAACCTATACGGCTGTAGCATAAGGTACAGTCAAAAGCTGAGTTCCTGCCACCAAGGGTAGAAGCTGGAGATGCCCGAAGCCCTTTCTTGCAGCTATGGTGGCCGTGCAAGAAGCTTCTGCCACACATACTGCAATCTACTCGCACATGCATCTACACTTCCCGACGATTCCCAAGCCTTGTTTTGAACATTGAATTGCTACTTCTATCGTGGTCTCGTTCATCCTGCAAAAAGATGTAAGGTCGGGAAGGGTATGTAGAAGCAAATGCTATATATGGATGGCACGCCCCTTAAAGTAAAGGGGAAAATTGTACATTTATGTTGTCACGTGGAGATAAGGTACTATATTGGTGCAAAGTTGACGTTTTCGCTAACTTTTTGGCCAAAATGGCGTATTTGGGGTTTATTCGTCCAATATAAATGAGGTGCTACCTAAAATTGCGGCCTAGCTTGTGAATGAAGCTTTCCCTATACCACAACATTTCAAGGAGCCCAAACAAAAACTATCACCATACCTGCCTTCGCCACATTGGAGTTATGCATGTTTTACTAGCTATATAGGAAATGAAACTGCTGTGCTAGAACGCTGCAACTGGCATGCCAGATGGAGATTTCCTTTCTTCAAAAAGCACACATTTGGTTTATTCATTTTTTTTTATTATTTATCTAAGACAAACGTCAAATTATAAATCACCAACTGCCATGTACTAAGAACAACCATCACTGTGAACATTGAAGAAGCACAAAAGAAATACATGGAACTAAAACACATTATGAACATTATACAGTCCAAGAGTTATCATTCCATATGATTATGATAAGATATGTAATAAACTGGCAAAAAAAATCGGGACTGGTGTGTTTTTCTGTGAGGCGTGGGTCAAATAAAAGTTCCTCAATCGTGGCACTAGCATTATACATGGATGTTATTTTCTACACTAAGCTGCTATCTCAACCCTGAACATTTTCAGGAAATGTAGTTTTGTAAAAAAACAACAGGCAGCGATGGTGAACACGTACGTATATAGTTTTATCAGATGAATGAGCACATACATACAGTATTACCATTTTCAAGAAATTAGCTAGTTTCTCATTAACTGTTTTAAATCCATTTATCAAAGAGAGTGTCTGATGAAAATAAGGACCACACAGAGGAAACCACTGTTGATGTAAAAAACAACAGTGGTTTCCTACTCCAATCGATTTCGCAGAAAGCTAGAGTGGTCGCCCGACCTATAACGCTATAGCATAAGGTAGAGACAAAAGCCGAGTTGCTGCCTCCAACTTAAAAAAAAAAGTCTAAATGCCTGAAGCCCTTGCTTTCAGCCATTGCGGCCATGCAAGAAAGCTGTATGTCTGAAATTGCAAAATATTTCCACATCCATGCACACTTCCCTATGCGTCCCAACCCTTTGTTTGAACTTTGAAAAGCTGCTAGTGTTGTGGTCTTATTCATGCAACAGACAACAGGTAAGGTCTTTCTTAAATATACATGGTGTAATTATGCCAGAAAAGCTTATTAGTGACGCGTCTAAAGGGTCATCAGTGACACGTTTTCTCCGCGTCACTAATCTTGCGTCAGAGATAACAACACATTAGTGACGCGTTTTTACGCGTCACAGATAAGCTCTATTAGTGATGCTTCTAGCTAACACGCGTCACGGATAAGCTCTATCAGTGACGCGTCCAGCCAACACGCGTCACAGATAAGTTCTATTGGAGACGCATCCAACCAACACGCGTCACAGATAAGTTCTATCGGCGACGCATCCAGCTAACACGCGTCACAGATGTAGGTGCTACCAGCGACGCATATTGGCAAGACGCGTCACTGATATCATTTGTAGACACACAAAAAAAAAAACTTCTGCCAGGCTCATTTATGCATTACACACATTTTCATATCTATCTACAGTGCACGAAAAGACATGGGTTGTTTTATTTACTGCCAAGTGACAATCAGTGAAAATTCTTAGGTTGGTACAAAAATCAGCTTACCAGTATTGTGTTGTGGTACAGAGCACTACTTCGGCATTCCATATCATAAACTAGGGAATTGGTCAGTAGAAGTAGATGCCAAGACGGCACTCCCTTAAGTAAAGGGGAAATTATGCACTCTCTTAAATTGCTGCTGTGTCGGCACCACCCTCCCAACCCCGACTCGGTGGCGGGTGTGCCTCGCCGGAGTGCAATTTTGGGCCTCAGGTGGTGGGTGTGCCATTGAAGAATCTCGTACCACCCGTCACTCCTCCCACGTGGTCATCTTGGTCGCTACGCTGCACATAATTATGCTTCATGTTTCTCCTCACCTTGTATGTCCAGCTAGTTAATTTAGTAGTCGAAGTATTATGCGGATGCTTTGCTGCATTGATGTGCTTGGGCAGATTCTTTTGCCGCCGGTGTTGTGGAGGATGTGTCGTCATCGCCACGTGTCTTGGAGGTCCGCGCCCATGGTCCTGGGGTGCTGGCCCTAAGTTACTCGGAGGAATAGTCTTCATAGAGTTCCTCCTCGCCCGTGGTTCGAGGGCTATGGGCTCTCAGTGACTCGCCCGTGGCTTTGTCATGTCGATGGCATGCTTGGGTGGATGCTTTGCTACCGCTGTCGTGGATGATGACTTGCGAATGTCGCGCACCCTAGCCTTCATGGAGGTCCTCCTCGCCCCTAGTCCCCAGGCACCCTCAGTGACTCGAAGGAGTATTGTTGCTAGTCACGGGTCGGTCCCATCTGCGGATGCTTTGCCGCTGTTTTTAACTATGGCTCTAATTCATTTTTGGCTAACAAATGCGTTGAGTTTGTTTTGTATTAGGTTCAGTCGTTTGTAATCTATGGATTATTCATGATTTTTTTATCATCTGTGCGTAGGTCTATTGACCATTTTCTTCTGCATAGAGAAATACGGGCTATATGCCTGATCTCGAATTGATCAAGGGCTTTGTACCATTGGCCGTAGCAAATTGATTTTCATATCACATTACTTTTTTGATAGAAATGAGGGATCGGATTCTTCAACTAAATGTTAGAACGATATATATTTTATATGATTGGAACTGTGTGCTTGATAGGAGGCTTAGAGCAGCGGATGGCATTTGTTGTTTGAGGAGTACCTCCAACAAAGCTGTTAGATTCTCAGGCGATCAACAGAGAAAGTGGCCTCACTACACACACCACTGATATGCATTTCAACAAACAACATAGCAGCTTCTCTTTAGTTTTTTTATTTAGTTGATCAAAGATGTTTGATGTTTACAAGGGCCACACACACAGTGGACAGTTCTTAGAGGTGACGCAGGCATGTGTTCCTACTGTGATTCTATTCACAATGGGTTGGTCTACCCGCAGATAAAACTAACCATCCATAGAGACTTGGATATCGCACAAAGCTACAACTGTAGCCAAACCTATACCGTTGTTGCCTTGTTGCATAAAGTGGTTAAGGAGTCCGAGCAGGAGGGTATGCCTCAAGCACCTTGCTTGAAGATGTCATCGAGTAAAACAAACCACAAGCTTCCACAGTTCCCTATCGTGCAATTGGACTCCATGTCCGAAACTGCAAAACCCTTCCACAGGCTTCTGCAGTTCGCAATGCTTCCCATGCCTTTATTTGAACTTTGAACTGCTGATAGTGTTGTAGTCCTATTCATGCCATAGACAGCAGGTCAAGTCTTCCTTATATATAGATAGTGTAAAACAAGGAAAAGGTCTGTAGAAGCAGATGCTATGCATGGCACTCCCTTAAGTAAATGCAAAAATTGTACATTTTTGTTGCCACCTGGGGGATGAGCTACTATTGGAGCCGCATTGATGTTCTCGCTAACTTTAGGGCCAGTAATGCCTATTATTGATTTATTCATTCAAATTTAATGGCATTTAACCTAAAACATTGTACCTAGCTTGTCGAAGAAGCTTTCCATATTTGTTCTATATAGACACCAGTTCAAGAAGCCCAAAGCTAAACTACAAGTATTTCGTGGTGCATATTCTTCTCTATCTTGAGAGGATTTGTGTGATTTGTACTATACAGGTTGGAATTCCGGATGGCAGATGAACACAGATTGGACAAGAACATGATGAGTTAGTTATGAATGAAACGTTGAAAAAAATGTGTTGATTAGGCAGGGTTGCAAATTGCTCTTCATTCCCTCGATGACTGTACAGAACGGAGAACAATGTATGATCATGCTGTCCAAATCTCATTGGCATAGCCAATTGTTTTTAATGTACAGTTTTCAATACAAATGGGGATCTGATTCGTCAGCTAAACTCTCCAATCATTATTAAAAGGAAAATGCTAGACCCGTATATATATTTTATATGATTAAGTGCTGGAAAGGACTTAGCACAATGGCAGGCAGAGCGCAGAGGAACCGTGTGCATAGTTGCTTACAGCTTGTCACAGCAACGTTACACTAGCATCTCTACTACCACTCTACTACCGTGTGCATAGTGTCGCTGGCATCTGTCCCTTCTCTGGTTCTATTCTCACTGGTTCTCTACTACCATTGTGGTTGGTTTGTCCGCAAATAAAACGTACCAACCGAAGTCAGATACTGGATTTGATTTCGCACAAAGTTAGAACTGCCGCCAGACCTTTACTGCAATACCAGAAGTTCAACAAGAAAGCCCAGCAGCAGCTTCCAACAGAAGAAGCTGTACATGCCCTGAGCCCTTGCATGATGCGATTCCAATCATGCAATTGGACTCTACGTCCGGGTCTGCAAAACACTTCCACAGCCATCAACACTTCCCTATGTTTCCCATGCCTTTGTTTGAACTTTAAACTGTTGCTGGTGTTGTAGTCTTATTCACGCCTTAGGGAGCAGATGTCATTGCTTTCTGCATGATGTCAAATAGGGAATCGAAACGGTCTATAGAAGCACATTCTATGCATGGTACTCCCTTAAGTAAAGAGAAAATGGTACATTTATGTTGCCACGTGGGGGATGAGCTACCATTAGCGCCCCAATGATATTCACACTAATGTTTGGGCCAATAAAGCCCCTTCTAGGTTTGTTCATACAAACTAAATGGCGCATAGCCTAAAAAACTGGGCCCAGATAACTTGTAGATGAAGCTTTCCATATTCCATATATACACCAGTTCAAGGAGTTCAAAGCCAAACTATAAGATTCCTGTCTTCACTATATTTGAGTTGTGTATATCTCTGTTTGGTTCTAAGAATTGAAAGAAATTGGCTTCAATTCATGGCATCGAAATAGAACCTTGGAGATTTGCTTTTTTGACAGCCTCAATTCATCCATTTAATAGACATGTAGTAAGAATTGTTTTCACCATCAACATATAACAATACCATAGTTTCAATTCGACATGATCCTTCCTCTAATGTTTTTGGTGGAGCTATCTTTATGCACTCTTGTCAACTGGCATTCCCGAGTAGCCAGGACTGTCCGCACACAACGGATCAGCGGCATAAGTCGAACATATGGTTTTTCCATAACCACTGTGTAGCAGTTTTTGTGATTAGCGATTGTCAACTTACCAACGGATTGGCGTGTGTGGGTATGTTTCTACTAACCGTGGCTTTTGTTGTGCAGGTGTCGAGCTCGGAGGCGGCGGTCGACAGTTTGTGAAGATCAAGCAGGGCGTGCCTTGCTGACGGGACGGTGCGGTGAAGGCCTGATGTGAGGCTTGGATCGAGGGACCTGGAGGCTGGGAGCCAGCCGTGGTAGCTGACACTTAGGACATCGACAAGCGCAAGTGTGCATGGCGGGGATGCGTACAGGCTACGCTACTCACTGACAGTTTGGTGGTTTTTCCTAAAAACCATCGTCAACGGTTTGGTGGTTTCGCCTAAAACCATCGACGGCGAGTTTCGCGGGTCTGCACCTCAAAACCTGAGCGGAGATCCCAATGCGAACGAATGGCACGTGGCGGCATCAGTGAGTTCTCATCGAAACGAAGCTACCAGTGAGAAGGCGCGGAGGCCGTCGGATCAAGAAATCATGAGTTGGACCCTAGTGCCTTTAGTTAGGTGATTCGCTCTAAAAATATCTAGGGGCATAAGTGGAACTGTGTCATATACCTATAAATAAGAGGGAGCTGCGTCCACTCAGCCTCACCTATCCTATTTTTTATTTTCACATCCCAGCATAGGGTTTGGTATTGAGAGAGGTCCATAGACAAAATTTTATCTGTGTGAAACTGACATTTTGATTTGGGAATGGAGGTCCGAATCCTCCTCATTCTCTCTGGTGTTCATCCTTTTTATCTGTAATTTTTGGTGGTTTTGGTTGTGTTGTCATTAATTTTGGTAGCCCTTCTTTTTGTGTTCCCATGTCTCCTTTGTTTGTTGTTGGTGGACCACAAGATTCATTTGAAGCCACCGGGCTGAAACCGGCCTCTACCACTGGAGAAGGACAGGGCAGCCTAGAGCACTCACCCAGATCACGTGCCTGTTTTCTTTTGAGAAGTAAAAAAGCTAGCTTCTTGTTTCTGTGAGATTCCAAAGCATTCGCTGTGTTTATTTCTTTTGTTCATTCGTTTTCTGATTGCAGCGCCATCAGGTAGGCATCATGCCGAGCAGTTCCCATGTGGCCCATTGAGTTTGGCCCTGAATTGATGATATGCATGAACGAATTTTCTGTTAATTTTCTAGGGAGTTTTCACTAGCTCTGATTTCTAGTTTTGTGCGTAGTTTCGTCGTTTGTGCTCCGATTCGCAATCTACTTGTTGCGTTGGGTTTCTATCGCCCTAAAGAATTTATCTAGCCACTTACGTCACCAGTTGGCACGTGTATTTTAGATTTGGAGTATGTACGTGTCTAGCAGTGCATTTGGGACAGTGGCCTAAATATTTCGGAAAAAAATTTAAGGCTTCCTTCCCCCCTCCCCCGGTCGACGATTCTGGTCCTTCAGACAGAATCAGTCCCCAGACAAGCACGCTGGCTTGTCCTGCTGACCGGTGCGGTGGCCGGAGGCCTGCGCCTACTTGTTCCCCCTCATGCTCACCGGATAGGCCAAGTGGCGCGGTTGGGTAGCTGAGGCTGCGGTAATAGGGTGTGCGTTTGCGAGGTCTCGCTCCATTCCGTGGACTAGTGTCCAACCACGACCAGCACACAGGAACAGGATGGAGGAAGAGGAGAAAGGAGGGCCACTCTGTGTGTTGTCCTCGTCTGCTGCAGGCCCTCCGGCCGGACATGAAACTGCATCAGCTCCACGCACTCGGTGTTTTCCCGATCCGAGTGTCTCAGCTTCCATGCACACACACAGGTTGTCAAAATGGTTTCAAAAAGAAAGCGTTTTTTTTTAAACACTGATCACTTATGTTGTCTCTAAATGGTGGGAACACCCTGATTTTTATACGAGAATACAGTGACTGGCATCTTCCTTGAGCGTTTATTCCCTTCTAATGTCAAACCATGGACTCAACAGATTCGCTCCTTTATCTAAACAAGGATAGAGTCATAAGCCACCGAAACTTTGAAACCAAAACGTAATCTCAAAAAGGTGGAGACTTGTGTGCACCATGTAGCTTGCAAAAAGTTGAAGAGCTACTAAACAAAATGTTACTATGAAACAATTGCCGCACAAGCTTTCAATGGTACGACAATGTTGTGTTCGGGCCAAATAAGATGCATAGAGTTATTTTTTTAGTTACTGTAGTTGCCCATCCATATGTTTTTTGGCCATGGGCACTAGTACAAAAAGTGACAACAGGGGTGGTTAAATCGCATCTTTAGAGGCGGCTGCACTGGCTACTACTAGCCCATCGACTGTAAAGATAGGACAGTTTCAAGACGGGCTTTTAACAGCCGCTGAAAATAGATCTTCAGAGACAGTTCCGTTAAGATGGCCACCTCTGAAGATCGATGTTCAGGAGTGGTTGACCTAAGACAGCCGCCTCTAAAGATCTATGTTTGGATATAGTTGCAATAAGAAAATTGACTCTGAAAATGAATTTTTACATTAAAAAAAGCTCGCGGGCGGCTGCCCTACCGGGATCTCTCAGCAGATCTATAGGGAAGGAGGCCACATGGCACAAACTATTTCTATGCTTTGCAACAACTTAATAGTTCCTTGTTAACTTTTATTCCGTTCAACAAAGAAAGTACGTTTGCTGATTCTCTCCTGTTAGAATGAGATTAAGAACCACACACATTGGATAGTTACTTAGAGCATCTCCAACAACTCTCTAAATTCACTTGGTATTCTATTTTTTTAGCAAAAACACAAAAACCCATCTCCAACAACTTGGTAAAGTCACTTTGTATATTTTCCAACTTGGAAAAAGGAGGCTCCGCGCGCGTATTGGACGCGTATCGGCGATTTCGGTCCTCGCCCCGCTCGCAGCTCGCAGCGCCGCTCGCCGCTGCCCCACTCGCTGCGCCGCTCGCCGCGCTCCGCTCGCCGTGCCCCGCTCGCGGCGCCGCGCGCCGCCGCCCATCTGCTGCGCCGAGCGGAGGAGCGCCGCACGCTGCTCGCGAGGCCGCCGGAGGAGAGGAGGAGCGCCGCCTGCTGCTCGCGAGTCCGCCGGAGGAGAGGAGGAGCACCGCCCGCCGCTCGCGAGGCCGCCGGAGGAGAGGAGCGCCGCCCGCTGCTCGCTCCGTCGGGGTGGCATAGAGGGACTAAATACACGATAGATTTTCTTTTCTGGACTTTTTTGAAAAAGTAATAGACACAGAGAATTATAGATACACCCTTGGTTGATTTTGGGAATGTTCAGGGACTAATTTGCAAAGTGGTCCGGCTGAATTGGATTTACCAAGTCGGAATAACAAATTGTTGGAGAGAGATTTTTTTTTCACTTGCTAAATAAAATAGCAACTTGTTAAAACTTAAGAGTTAGCAAGTAAATTATACGAAGTTGTTTAAGATGCTCTTACAGCTAGTTACAACATGTAACAATAGCATAATGCATGTTTCTGTTAACAGTGGTTCTCGGATTCGGGCAGCAGCTACTGTAAAAATAGGAACCAAGCAACACCACAGTTCGATTTGGAGCAAAGCTGTGCAGCCCGAACTATAGAGCTAAAGCATTAAGTAGACATTAAGGCTTAGAATTAGCTTTCAACACAGGAAGCTTAAGATTCCTGATGCCTTGCTTTCAGCGATTGCCACGGAGCTAGACAACTGTGAGAGGGAGACTGCAAACTACTTGCACAAACATCCAAAATTCCCAAGGCTTCCCAGGCTTGTGACCGCAGCGACTCTCACACCAATTTAATAATGCAACTAAAAAGGAATTGGTCTTGAACTGCTGCTGGTATTGTGGTCTATTTCATGCCGCAGGCAGGTTGGGTCTTTCTTATATAGACATGGTATAAAATAGTGAAATAAACCGTCGGTACAGATAGATGCTATCCTTGGTTCGCCCTTAAGTAAAGGAAAAAATTGTAGATTTATGTTGCCACCTAGGGATGAGCTACCATTCATGCCACATTAACGTTCTTGATGACTTTTGGCTAACTGTTGGGCCAATAAGGCCCTTTCTGGGTTCATCCAAATTAAATAGTTTGCAGCCTAAATTATTGTGGCTAGCTTGTGGATCAAGCTTTCCATATCCTATATATACACGACAGTCCAAGGAGCAAAAGGTAACCTACAAGATATCTGCCTTCACCACATTTGCGTCGTGCATGTTTTACTATAATAGACATGATTTTAGAAGCACCTCCTATTTCCTTCAAATTTGTTGAATTAGCAGACAATTTGTTACGCTACTAGATTCAGGTTCTTTGCCGAGTGCCAGTGTAATGCCTCAAAAAAAGAAATAAAGGAAATAAAAAACGAAATAGAGGAAATAAAAAAAAGGAAGTACTGTATCTGCGCTATAGTACGGCGACCCTTCTGTTTTCTGAGACCGAGTCCAGCTCCTCATCCACCATGAGTTTTCCTCTCCCTCAAACCTACGGCCGCCCTCCTCTTGTTGGTCACGAAGAAAGAAAAGGAAGAAAAGGAGAGAAGGGAGGAGAAGGAGAAGACAAATGTTGATCCCCTTTCTTTGATCAATTTCCTATGGGTCGAATCATGCCTTTAGTGGGGGTTTAGTTGGAGTAATTTCCGAAATTAATCTTGCTCGTGGTTTGAGACCCATCAGATTCTGTAGTTTCTGTTCGTCGCTATTTTAGGGCACCTTAGAGGCCTCAATAAATGTTGATACTATATAGAAAGTTATAGAGAACTTCGATATCTGGATATAGCCTTTATAGTTTAGGAGATATAGCCTGTTGAATCAGTTAGTTTTTCAGTGACGAGAATCTGGACAGTTTTAGACCTATGCCATTTCGGACTATTTAGATGAATTAGTTTGATTTTGTGATCTAAAAGAAAGTTTTAGAGTTTTTATTTATCTTTCCAGATTGGTAAATTTCATATTGATTGAATTAGTATATTTTTAGTTATGAATTTTGAACTTTTGATGTTCCGTTTTGGACGTCGAAATATTCAGTTATCTTGCACGGTTAATTAGACTATGTTGGAGACCTCGATTAAAAACTATATAATACGGACATTGTAGATGATGGAGATTTACATAATCCGATAAATTTAAAAAAAAATTAGAATTTTAGTCTAAACTCTACAAAAAAGAGAAGAGTCGGTGCTGCTGTCTTGATCGGTAGCACAAATGGTCGAGGCGGTTTGGGGCGCTCTTGTGCGTTTTTATTGTCATACTTGCTTGTATGTTGGTGCATGTACTGAATTTTGCTTGTGATTAGCAGGTGGCACTTCGGAACGTCACTAGTGCTTTGATCTTCTTCGGTATTGAGGCAAGTGAATGTAGCGGTGGTTTGTTACCGTTTTGGCTTGTTGTTTTTATCAACTACATCTTATTACTTATAAAAATGTCTTATCACTAATATACAAAATATGAACTTGATTTATTCAGTCTTTATCAATTGTGGTATTATTTAAGTATTTAGGGTGATATTTTCAATGCATATTGGTATTTGTGGCTAGTCCACAACTCTGAAGTTGAAGTTTTTTTTTGAGATGAAAGAAGAATTCTATTAAAATATAGCTGGGTACAACATCACATTACAGGTGCTGTGGAAGAAAAGACATCTATCCAGAAAACAAAATTCATCTATATTGTACCCATGCTGTAAAAGGCTCCAAATCCCAAATCCAAACCTATTTGACGCTATGTATGGATGACCGCACAGGCAAATACTCGGCAACAAATGTTTTCGGCCAGATAGTAGATGCCCAACGGACGACCAACGTTCCTGCAGGCGGAGTCGAGAAGATTCTTCTTCCGTGTGTCTTCCTTTTTCTTCTTTCTGCCACCGAAGAATGAGGAAGAGTGACCTAAAAAATATTCTCACCAGTCCTTCATCGTGGCCAGATCCAACCACAACAAAACGAAGAAGGGACTGGAGAAAATTATTCCATGGTGGCGGCATCATCCCCGCCTGATGCCGCCATTCGGAAATAAAAATCTCCATGTCATCATGTCGTTGAAGATGTTGACGCCGAAGTTATCACCTCCATCTTCAACAAATCCGCCATGGAGAAAACGAATCCAACCTTCTCCTTCACCGTCGCCGGAGAAGATGAGGAAGACATAAATCTCCCATACCAAGAAACTTGGCATGGAGAAACCCTAACCCTAAGACTCAAACCTAAGGGAAAAACTTACTTAAAAGCGATGGATCCCCACTCCCTCCGGCCTCCGGTGATGTACCAGAGGGGGAGGGAGGGGGACCAGCGGTGGGCGGTGGCGGCGGCTCTATGCGAGTTGGCTAGGTCTCCGAATGGAAGCACCACACTCCGAAGTTGAAGTTGAAGTATCATGGTAGTGTATGTTAATTTTATTGAAGCGTGCCAAGTGCGTTGCATCATTTATTGGCATTGGAAGTAATGTCTTGACCTATGGTCATGACTGTTCCGGTACGCATCAGGGGATGCAGCTCCACACCTTGTTGGGTGTGCAGGCAAGAGACATTTGTATTGCATTCATATGCATTCACAAGAAGTATGTATTGAAGGGATTTTGAAAGTATTTATTGAAGGTCTTATGTCTATGTTATTATGAAGTATGTTAAAGGCATTATGTCTATGTTATTATGAAGTATATTGAAGGTATTATGTCTATGATATTGTGAAGTATATTGAAGGTGTTATGACTGCGATTACGAAGCTCTATTATCTGGCGATGTCTAAAATTGGAAGTCATCTATTGATATTGATATTATATCCTCGTGTTAAATTGATGTTTAATTCAACTTATGGTTTAAATAGCTTGTCAAAACAAGTTCGCTTGCTGAGATGTTTCATCTCACCCTTGCTTTACTCAATCCAGGTGTTTGATGCTTGCTTGGACGGGAAGGGAATTAGCTGCACGTCACACACCTTTTAGAAGTCTTCATATTTTCATATAAAATATTTTTTGTTATTCTCATAAGACTTAATTAGATGTAAATGTTAAAGAGTGGTTGTTAAACTTTATCATTGTAGTACCACATATTTGTGTTAGGATACTCATTAATGATATTTTAGTTACTTTGGTTATATAAATGGTTCCGCGTTATTCTTATTTACAAAGGGGATGCCGTCAAAATTATTAATTGGTTAAGTGCGGCTGTTGTTGGTGTTTTAGTGGCATGCCGGGGTGTGTGAATTCCGGGGTGTTATAGCCAGAGGGATACGTGCACTCGGCAAAGGCTTTTGTGTACTGTGTATGACTTTTGGAGCGCTCTCCAGTTGATGTAATCCATCCTCTTGCCCCTGCTGATTCATTTGTTTGACCTTTTGTAATCACCACGACCTTCCGGCGTGGAGCTCTTTCGTGGCGCTACGCCCCCGACCACCCACTGGCTTATGATTCAGGGCTCTGTGTACCATGGAATTAGAAACGAGCTAGTACAGAAGTAGGCAGTGGAAGCGTGTGCTGTCCTGCGAGGCTCAGAGCAGAGGAGATGACCTTTCGCAAAGAGCCATAAACAAGTGCCTCCCTCATAGCTGTGAGATTACCCGGGGATCTGATCAGAAAGAGGCCACAACAAACAAACCACTCAAATGGTTCTATACTGCTTGGGTCAGCCTACCCTCAAATAAAACGAACAATCCAGGAAGTTGGTGGAGATGAGTTCTTGCTCGGGGCCATTACATTGTGGTCGTGCTAAAAGCCTCGGAATCCTCAACTACAAAATACTCTCCACACTTCCGTATGTTTCCCAAGCCTTAGTTTGAAATTTGAACTGCCCTATGCTTCCCAAGCCTTAGTTCGAACTTTGAACTGCTACTGGTGTTCTTATTCATGCCGCAGACAGCAGGTCTAGTCTTTCTTTTATACACATGGTGAAAAGCTGGGAAATGGTATAGATGACACTCTCTTAATTACTGGAAAATGTACATTTATTTGCCACATGAGGATGAGCTACCAATTGGCCACAGATGCATGGACATTACGACAAGCTTGTGGATGAATGAAGCGTTCTATATCCTATATGTATCCACCAATTCGGGGAGCCCAAAGCTAAACCATAAGTGCCTTCACCGCATTTCAGTTATGCATATTTTACTAACTATATAGAAAATGTAACTCCAGTATTAAAATACTGCAACTGGCATGCCTCTTAGAGAATTCTTTTCTCCACGGTTTCCAAGTGTTCATATTGTATTGATTCCAATTTATGTTATTAATCTATGACAAACATCAAATTACAAATCACTAGTTGTCATCTAGTAACAACAATCGTTGTTGTCAATATTGTAAAAAAATAATGCATAAAGCAGTGTACGAATATTGGACAGTCCAGTAGTAGCATCATGTTATCGGATCGTAGCATGCTCTCGAATCAGTGGAGCTAGGAGCATGTCCCAGTAGTATCAACTATAGAAAGATTTTTTCTCAAATATGCAAAAGATTTGCATATCAATCATTAAGAAGAAGAGTTTAGACGAACATACAACGCATATCTAAAGAGCGCTAAAGGAGGTCAACATGCACTGCCGTAGCTGGACGATACTAGCATAGGATCTTTATGAAGGAACAACCAAGGTGCCCTATGGGTCTTAGACAAAGAGCTCCCACGCGCGGCCTCTGAACATTGGAAATGCCTCGTCAAGGGCCTCCACCTCGCTCAGCGACAAGGTCCCCGAACGCAGCGCGTCGAGAATACTCTTGGGCACAGGTGAACATGGGTTGGCCGGCGGCGCTTTACCGAACTGTTGCTCTAGGGGTACTGTGCCGCGCTTGGAGGCCGGTATGGAGACCGTCAGATTTCGAGGCCCTGTTCAAAGCTCTATGTGAGGCCTGAATCGAAGTACAAAATAAAACCAAAATAGTGTACATGCTGCGGAGATTTGCAGATGACATGACTTACGTTTTCTTCTTGATTTCACTTGTTTTATTCTTTCATTTATGGAATTAGATTCATATTTTCTAAATTGATTTGCACATAACATGGCTTGAGAAACGAAAAGAACTAAATTAAAGCAGTTCTAGAATTTCATAAAGGTTTAATTAATACAATATAGTTAGAATTGAAAATCTGCACTCCAGAGGGAGCCTCTGCCTAGCCTTGCTTGCTGGTGACAGTTTACCTACGCTAAATGAATGCACGGCAGAGACGAGAGATAAATATACGCAATTCAATCGGAAACGTCGTAGGGCCACGAATTTACCGCGTGGATCGCGGAGACGCGTGAGTGGACTCAAGCTACCGTGCTGAGTCGATCGAATACATGAGGCTTCTACACGGATGCGGCAATTTTCTGAGGCCCTGAAAATTGGGAGGCCTTGTTCTGTTGTACCGGTCACACGACCATAGGCACGGCCGGTCCTTTTCGAGCGAATTACCTATATCAAATCAAAAAAAAAATCAAACCAATCTAACCACACTTAAACTTGTAATGTATGTGCCGATGCCGCCGTCGCCGCCCCTCCGGCGAGCGGTGCCGGCGGCCCCACTCCCGCAGCACCCGCCAACCCCATCTCTACCTCTCCCCCCTCCTCTCGCGTGAATAAGAGTCGAGGCGCCTAAAGATGACGACGGCTGACAACGAGCAGTTGGCCTGGGAGCGTGGATCCATGCCCCCCACCACCGAATCCGGCGATCCGGCCTTGATCCTGCGCTGGGTGGGCACCACGGCGCGAGGAGCCTCAGCTCCAGCAGACCATCGGCCCTGGTGACGACTGGCTCCATCGAGGCCGGCCACTAGCGGTGGGGGCGCGCTAGCTGTGGGCCTGGGAGCACGAATCCGCGCCCCCTGACCCCGGATCCGGCACCAGAACGGCGACGCCGGGCGGCGGAGGAGGTACGGTGGGCTCGTTGTGGGTTTCCACCTCGCGAGGCCTCTGTACCGTGGCTGGGCATGACTCCAACCGACCGGTCCTCTCCTGCAATGGACGGGGAGGGACCCGGCGGGTGGCTGACTCCCGGATCTGGGCTCGGGATTGCTGCCCCCTCCACCGGCCGATGGCGCCCCCCCCCCTAGGCCGCTGACAACTCCCCGATGTTGGCCGGCGGGCCCTGCTACAATGGCGAATGGCAGCGTCGGGGGGTCACGATTTGGACCCCGGGCGTCGGCCACACTGCTCCCAGGGGCCCACAAGCCGGCTTCGACGTCCACCTCAAAGGACGCCGTGCTCGGATCGCCTGCCGTCCACATCAAAGGTTGCCTCGCTGGAGCTGGTGAATACTCTGCCGATCATCTCCAGCATCTCGTTGTTTGCAGGTTCGGCTTGGATGTGCTTTTGCAGAAATTTGGAATACGGGTGAAAACCCTGTCAGACTATCTCTGGACCGGTGGCGATGACGAAATCGGTGCCATATTCCCCCTTGGGGGCGTCGCTGTAATTTCCTTCCTTATGAAAGCCTTCCTGAGCCCCTGCACTGCGGCATTCAGGACTCAGCTGTGGCGTGAAGAGTAAGCCAAGGACGCCCTCTCGTTGATCAAATAGAGGGTAGAATCATTTATATCGTTTTGTGGTAATGTCCAAGTCGTTGTATAAGACTATGGCTTCTCTCTCTTTTGTGTTTTCTCTCTTTTTGTAATTGGCTGTGTACATCCTTCGGATGTAGAGGCCGGATATTTGCAATCCATCTCTACTACATATAATACACCAAAAAAACATTCTTAAAGCCACACAATAAACTATCCCCCACAGTCATTATCTCTCCTAATCTCTCCTAAGTACACCCACACAAATGCACCCAAAACAAACCAAACGTTCAAAATGAAAGGTCGAGATTCAATCTGAACACCATTTTCTCTCACTCACTCAAATTCAATGGCCCAGATTGTTTGGATCAAACCTCATCACTCAGCATCCACCGTGCCCGCGCTAGGCTTGACCGCAGTCCGCAGACCACCCCGTCTCCCGTCCCGCACAGGTCCCGGTGCAGCGTCTTCAATTTCTTCCCCATCTATCGAGGACGTCCATTCACCTGTCCAGCCACCACCTCCACCTCCACCTCCCCTGATTCTCGGTGGTCCTGCGCTAAACTGTGGCGATGGTCGGCGATTTGAGCACGCTGCGCTCCTCCTGGATGACTGCAAACGAAGAGGAGGTGCCAGGATTAGAAATTCGAGCCCAGTGCAGATCGAAGAGATGGCCGGTTCGAATCGAGCACGAATCGGTGTCGTAGCTTCACTCACCGGCGGCGGATGAAGGCTTGGGCGCAGGCGTGACGAAGGCGACGGCGGAAGCCTTACGCGCCGGCGTGACGCAGGAGGTGAAGGAAGCCTTGTGCGCGTGCGTGGCAGAGGCGGCGGAGGAGGAAGGCTTGGGGACGGGCGTGGCCGAGGCGGCGGCGGTGGAAGGCTTGGGCGGCGTGGGCGTGACAGAGGCAGAGGAGACCACGGAGACGTCGGAGGGCGCGGGGAGGGAGCGGCGCGTGGACCTCCCGGACAAGGGCAGCAGCGCTGCAACGACGCCGGACCAGACGCGACGAGGACAGCAGCGCCGCTGCGAATCCCTCTGCAACGACGCTGCCTGACCGCTGCGAAGACGGGAGCGTGGCGACGCCCGCTGCAAGGACGCCGCGGCGACGACGGCGACGACGGCCGCGAGGACGCCGTACGTCCACCACGGCAGCACCGTCGCGCCGTCGCGAAGCCTGCCGCCAATCCCTCTGCAACGACGCTACCTGACCACTGCGAGGACGGATGCGCGGCGCCGCCTACTGCAGGGACACCGCGACGACGACGCCCGCGAGGACGCCGTACGTCCGCCTGCTTGCCCGCACGACGCCAGACGCGGTAAGCAAATGTTCTGAATCTACTACTGCATGTTCAGAATGTTCTACTGCCTATCTACTACTGCATGTTCTGAATCTAGCAAGTAGGAACTGCATTTTTATTTTTCTGAAATTGGTGCTTCTTGGAATCCTCCTCAGTTAGTCAATCATGGGAGGCAAACGACCAACTCGCAATGCATTTAGCGACGTATCAAACATCATCGGAAGAGGTATGTTACTTGGCAACGCACGGGCACAGGAGCGTCCGCAGGTGCGAGGTGCCAGGGCGCTGCAGCCTACTACGGGGGCGTAGAGGCCGCTGGAACTCTTTGAAATCTTGGCAATAATTGTTTTCTTAGTTTCATCCTCCAGGCTCTGTTATCCATTTACTGCAGTAAGTTTAGTGGTTCTATTGAGATTTTTTGAGTTGTATATGACCCCTATACAGTACATCGCTTATAAGTTCATATGCAACATAATGCATCTACCGATTTTTTATTCTTTGCTTGGATTCTTTGCTCCCCCATAATATATTCTTGTGTCTATATAAAGAACAACGGAATGGACTACTTTTATTTTGTTTTACTCCGCTACTAAAATTAGTCATCTCCTGCAAAATGGAAACGTGTGCCACTGAGTTTGAGAATCAGAAGCAGTGCTATGAATGGCAGTGCTCCCCCAATAATATATTCACACTTTTTTTAGGTTTGTCTTCTGTGCTTATTTATTTGGTCTGATTATTTTTCGAGTGCGCTCTGGTGTTCTGTATAAGCTCAGACCAAGCAAATTTCGTGGAGCAAGGCTTTCCTCGCTGAACGCGGGTCCTTTTGATCCTGAAATGGATGAGGCGTGCCCACCGCGAAACTCTGTAAATTAGTTTTCAGGAAGAGGTGGCTTCAAATAACGAGCAGGAGTGCCAATCTGGGTCTGAGGTACTGGATGTAATTAACTGAATTGCAGGTTGTTGGCAAATCATCACTGTTGTGATAACTGTGGTAGTCACCTACCATCTAAGGTTTCAAAGAAAAGGAAGCAACGGGGGTGAGCAGGTGCTTTGTAGGCACTGTGAAAAGGTACATGGCTAACCTTTTGAGTTGTGAGATACTTCATTTCTGTATCCTTCACATATTATTTCTTTCTGTCGGTAACTCATGTGTATAAGCATTACTCTACAGTCAACAATAATGTGGCGTATGCTGATATGCAAGAAAATCTTGCACCATACAGATGGTAGAAACTAGATAAGAGCTTAGAAGAATACATGCTTGAATATTCTGGGTACTAAATTGTAAGGCGTTTGGGTTGACACTAAATGTGACCTCACATGCACTTCAAAGGAAAAACTGACTCAATTGATAGTTGTTTGCTACAAATATGCATTTTTTGTTGTGTAAAATCAACCTTTTGTGTTTTAAGTTTTTACTATTGCCTAAGTAGTTCCATTGCAGGTAGATTTTAGAGTAATTTAAGCATGTCATGTACATTGGTTTAAACTGAAATATCTATGTTGGAATCACTATCCATACTTTTAGAAAGTTCATTAACAGTGTTTGGTTTGCAGAACGTGGCCATCTGGAATGGTCCGAACCTATAACCCAAGCTAACAATGTTGCTTGGTTTGCAGCTTGGAGTCGCACTATCGGTTGCCGGCGTGAGGAACCAACTCTTGCCATGAAAAGTGCCGGACCGACTTATTCTGCTTCACCTGATACAATGTTGACTTCATTTGCTGAACCAAACAAATTGTAAATTTAGACGGATTGCATGAGTTGCAGAGAGCAAAGACCTACTTTTTAGATAAATGATAGTACATATCCGGCCTCTACATCCACTGGATGTACACAGCCAATATTACAAAAGTGCGGTAAACAAACGAATAAAGAGAGCCAAAGTCTTAAAAAAACACTAGGAAACTAAAGCAAACAGTACAACTGCTTCCACCCTCTATTGGAGATTTCCAGAGCTATCATCTCTAATTTCTTGCTCATGGTGGTGAGGGCTTCCTTGGCTTGCTCTTCACGCTGTAGTTGGGCCCAAAAGCGTAACCAATACGCTCCCCTGAAGATAACCTGCAATATAGAGTTAGTTTTCATTTTATTGAAAACAACGTCATTCCGGCATCGTCAGATAGCCCAACATAGGGCAGCGACCCCAACCCAGATCGAGCTTTTGAATCTGTTATGTTGATTCATAAGCCAGTTCCCAAACATGTGTCTGATAGATCTAGGTTTGTCTAATCTAGTAGCAAAAAAATAATCCTCCACATCAATTATGCACATGGGCATTCTAGGAACAAGTGTTGGATGGTCTCATTCCTATTGCAATATACACATTTCTGGCTTCCATTCCAGTTTTTCCTAGCTAGGTTGTCTTTTGTTAATGTGACACCTTCTTGTAGAAACCAGAGGAAGACTTTTATTTTAAGAGGAACTTTGATCTTCCAAATATTTTTATGACGAAAAGGTGGCCGTGTATCAATGAGATGGAGATACAACGAGCGAATAGAAAAAATCCCGATGCGGTTAGATTCCATTTAAAGAAATCTGATCCCGCCACCAATTCGACATTCGAAATTCTTGCTACTAGATTATTCCACTCTAAAAGTTTATTATCTACCAAAGCCCTCCTAAATGAGATGTTCAGGGGGCTTGTGGCCATTACCTTGGATACAGTTGCGTGTTGATCACGTACTATATTAAACAAGGCAGAATATCTAACTTTTAGAGGTCTATCTCCCACCCATGTGTCATCCCAGAACCTCGTACTGGTTCCATATTTGATCTGGAAAGAACCATTAGCCAATACCTTCTCTTTAATATGCATGAGACCTCTCCAAGAGTGAGAGTCATTAGGTTTAGCTGTCACTTGAGTAAGTGATTTGGATCTTAGGTATTTATTCCGCAACAAAGACTGCCACATGCCATCTGTGTTGAGTAGGTTAGTCAACCATTTGGCTAGTAGGCATTTATTTTGTAGTTCTAAATCAAGGATAACTAGACCCCCTTGGTCCTTTGGACGACATAAGATGTTCCATCTGGCAAGTCTATATTTATGTTTTTCAGATGAACCTTGCCAGAAGAACCTCGATCTGAATTTATCAAGGTTCTTTAAGACCCCCTTAAGAATCTCAAAAAAGAACATCATAAACATGGGTAGGCTGCTTAATATCTGAGAATTAAGCGGTATGAGTCTTCCCCCATAGGATAGGTATTTGGCTTTCCGGCAAGAAGAGTTTTTGTAGAAATTTTTCTTCAACCTTTCTCCATTCAGAATTTAGGAGTTGTCTATGGTGCATAGGGATCCCTAAATAACGGAAGGGATATTCACCAGCATTACAACCAAAGAGATTAGTATAATAAGATTCCATCTCTCTAGCTGCACCATAGCAAAAAATTTCACTCTTGTGGAAATTGATCTTGAGCCCAGATAATTGCTCAAAGGCACACAACAAATGTTTTAGATTCTTTCCTTGCTCTGTGTCATGATCAATAAAGATAATGGTGTCATCAACATATTGTAAAATTGACAAGCCATCATCAACTAGGTGGGGAATGACTCGTCTTATTTGACCATCATTTTTTGCTCTATTAATAAGAAGAGCTAGCATATCGGCAACGATGTTAAATAAGATAGGTAACATTGGATCACCTTGTCGAAGTCCCCTTTTGGTTTGGAAATAAGGGCCAACGTCATCTTTGACTTTAATCCCTACACTTCCACCCGAGACCATGCTTTCGACCCACCTACACCATTTGGGGGAGAAGCCTTTCATGCATAAAGTTTGTTGTAGGAAAGACCATTTGACCTTATCATAGGCCTTCTCAAAATCAATTTTGAGAATGATGCCATCTTTTTTCTTTGTGTGCATCTCATGGATGGTTTCGTGTAAGATAACGACACCTTCCATAATGTTCCTTCCTGGCATAAAGGCTGTTTGGAGTGGGTTGACTACTTTTTTGCTACCTTGTTCGGCCTATTGGTGCCTACTCTTGTGAAAATCTTAAAGCTCACATTTAAGACACATATTGGTCTAAACTGCTGGATTTTGGTAGCATTTTGTAATTTTGGAATTAGTGTAATAATCCTAAAGTTTAGGCTGTATAGGTCTAAAGCCTCTTTATGTAATTCGTTAAAGAGTAGTAGGAGGTCATTTTTTATTACCTCCCAAAAGACCTGATAGAACTCTGTCGGAAAGCCGTCAGGGCCTGGAGCTTTATTATACTCCATTTGGAAGACGGCCTCCTTCACTTCATGTTCAGTAAAGGGACTGATGAGGATTTCATTTTCCTTTGGGGATACTTGTGGAATGTCAAAATTTTCCTCTTCCACTAGTGTGATGTCAGATGTATCCGGTGTCCCAAAGAGATTTTTATAATATCTAGTGAAATGGCTCTTAAGGCGATCATCGCCAACAACAACACCTTGATCATCCTCAAGTTTATAGATATGTTGTTTTGATGTTTGCCATTAGCCACAAGGTGAAAGAACCTAGTATTAGCATCACCCTCCAACAGTGTTTTAACTTTGGCTCTCTCGTACCATTTTAGCTCCTCTTCTCGCAAAAGGGAGACTAGACGCTCTTTTAATAGTGCTTAAGATTAATTTCTTGATCAGAAAGGGGAGATACCTCGGCCTTCTTGTCTAAATTTTCTAAAAGAGCTAGCAATGTCTTCTTCTCTTTTCTATAAGACCCTGCTGTATGTTTGGCCCAGCCTCTTAAATGTTGTCTGAGTCTACGGATTTTAGACTGCTAACATTCAAGAGGGGTCGACCCTATGGCTTTAGATTGCCGATATATGCAACCATATCATAAAAGCCTTCTCTAATAAGCCAGCCCCTCTCAAATTTGAAAGGTCGGTTTTGAGACATGTGTGTCGAAGCTCCTGTGTTAACCACAAGAGGGCTGTGGTCGGAAATATTCCTATCTCTAGGATCGTCCCCCGGTCCAGCCCAAGTAAATTGGCGGCCAGACATCACAATCTCTCTTAGATCCAGAGACTCGATAATAGCATTAAATAAATTTGGCCACTTGGGGTCAAAATCCCCAGAGCTTTTATCCTCTGGCCCTCTCATTATGTTGAAATCCCCTCCTATCATATATGGTAGGGTTTCTTTAGAGCAAGTATTTGCCAACTCTGAGAGAAAAGCATTCTTATTTTGAGTTTGTGCAGGCCCATAGATTGAGTATAACACAAACTTAAAATCGTTTGTTTTGCATCTAAGGGTGAATTTAACATAGAAATCACCCTCACTGATGGCTCCGATGTCGAATACATTCATATCGACACCTAAAAGTATGCCCCCTGATCTCCCATGAGGAGCCAAAGAATGCCAAATGAAATCATGTCCACTGCAAAGATTTTTAAGGACATGATCCGGGAAGGAGTCCGTTCCAGTTTCGGAGAGTGCAATGAAATTAATTTGCTCCTCCTTAACTAATTCAGCCAAGAATCTATGTTTAGCCAAGTCTGCAAGACCTCTGCTATTCCAGAAGACCCCTTTCATTTTATAATAATTTTGAGGGAGTCTTTGGCTTCTTGGGAAGTTTGCCTTTGTTAGTATTTTTGGCATTATTATATTTTTTCTTGCAACGGAGCGGAGATAGATCTTGGATATGATCATACTCTGCATCCTGCAAATTCTCTTTTAGATAGTCACAAGTGTGACTGAGAACTACGTCAAGTCGCTCTTCCCTTTCATCATCACTTTCAAGGTTTGCTGTATTTAATTTTAGCGAACCCTTTTTTTGATTAGCACAGACCACCAACCTATCTATTCAATCGTCTAAGACAAAAACTATGTATTAAATCTTGTCATCTGGTTGTTTTAAGTGCGTCTGTAATTTTAGATATTGTACTGCATACAATTATGGACAAAAACTATTAAAAAAAATATTTTTGTTCTTCTTTTAAGTGTATCCCTTGATTAAAACCGTGGCAACGCACGGACACTATACTAGTTATATAAAAAATACATAACTTGTGAAGCCTGGTGAGCCATTATGTCATATTTTTGTATCCCACGAAGCCATTGCCACCGTCTAATTATATTTTAATGGTACCTAATGAAAACACAAGATGTCTACTTTGCGCTTTGATTCGATATGCAAAACATCCAAATCTCCTCGCTTTCATCTAGTGCTACACATCTTAGATTCCAATTTTGCGAAGTCCTGTCGTGATGGTGAGGCACCAGATTACTGCAGTCTGTGGCCACTGTCCAACCCCCGCTCTAACCTTGAGCGAAAACGCTGTCCCTTAATCCTTGTGCGTCGACAGACTCATTCTCGTATCCACATGCAGAACAGTTAACTCCTGCACTATCATGGAGCCATACGGAAGCCATGACACGTCTACCGTGCATGGTGTTGAGCACCATCCTCCACTTCTTTGTGATGCGATGAACAGCAGGTCCAGAATGGAGAACTGACCAGAGCCGTGGATAAAAACTCCTGGATGCCACCGTTACCCATGAACACACTTGCCATATTTGCTCCTACCACTGCTAAAATCCCTTCAAGCTCAGTATCTGGAACTCCAAGCATCCCACAGTTGACATTTGCTATTTGTACAATGTTGGTGGAATACAGCCATATTTCCCAATATTCTCATGCCTACCCGCATTGTTCTCTCGCTCTCATGTCATGTTGATTCTGATCAAAGGAAAATATCGACCACTAAGCAAACCAACATACCTAAAGTCAGCCTCTGTGGCTACGTTTTTTATGGTTTTATATGGTGCCACAGACATGCTTCTGTTCTGACGATTAGCAATATTTACCAATCGTTGTCGATCTTAGCACTGCAGCTAGGATCACCCAAGCATTGTGGAGTAGCTGGGGGGTCATGAACTGGACGGTGGAGGGAAGCATCTAAGAACTCTTTGTTCATGGATCTTTCTGTCCTCGGCTTGTGTAATGAACTTATGATACAAATTAAAACAGAAAAGGTGAAAAAGAAACATTGAGTATTATAGAGAAAAAAAAAAAAAAAGAACATAAGGTAGATAACATGAACAAATTAGAAGCTTGTTACCTAGTCAATAATAAAATAACAATAGAGTCGTGCCTTATGACATGGCAATGCCGAGTTAGTTTTTATTTTTATTTTTTTGACGAAACTGGAGGGGCCGTAGCCCCTGCAGGAAATTTATTGAATTTATAAAAAAACCAAAATACAATCAAAGCCTTAAGTGGCTAAATACATAGCTCAAGACACAAAGAAAGTGAATGCCGAGTTAGTAGGTAGCAAGATAGTTGTTGCTACGTTGCATTCATTTTGAGGGAGAGCCATCGAGTACATTTGTGCAGGATATGCCATGCAAGAAGCCAACATGAGCTTGTACTGAGTACTGACAGACCACAGCTTTCCTAACAAGGGTGGCAGTTATTACCATCCCAAGAAAGCCTGCAATAGCGCTAATTGTTAGTTACCTACTGTAAGTGCCAGCTCATATTACAGATTCAACATGTAAGAATTTTTTCTCAAAATTAATTTCACTAGTAGAGAACCGACTTATACTCTCGGCACCACTTTTGGGAGTACTCTCGGCATTTATTGCACCCGGGAGTAAAGAGATCTTTACTCCCGGTTTGTGTCTCCAACCGGAAGTAAAGTCCCACACCCAGCTGCAACTTCGTCATCCGAGGACCTTTACTCCTGGTTGGAGACACAAACCGGGAGTAAAGGTAAACTTTTACTCCCGGTTGGAGCCTCCAACTGGGAGTAAACCTTTTCTCTCAGTTGGGGGCTTAAACCGGGAGTAAAAATGGACTTCCTGTCCGGGTTTTTAAGCACAACCGGGACTAAATGTTTCTATATAGGGTGTTGCTAGTGCGTCCTTGTCTTTCTTTCCCTTCTTCCACATGATCGATTGCAATCATCGATTCATCAAGCTGAAGAAAAAAGAAAATACAAGAGTTCAGTGACGTGGGTCTGAACACAACTGACGTGGTCGTTTTATCAGGTATAACTTCCAATCCCACGCATCTTTCACTGCACACTGTCCATGCAAATCCTACAGTTAGTTCAGCTCAACACACTAACATCGACAAGGATACTATAGTATAGGAATAAAATATATTTTGAGTTGTTCAGGTTGCAAAGAGGAATTGGTTTCTTACCTAGTATATGATAACTGTAAAATAAATGAAATACTCTCATGCTAAATGAATTAGTTTCTTACGGGCTATGATAATTACACTTTTCTTATCTTGCTCTTTCTTGACAATGAACTTTGCATGCTCAGATTCCTGTACAGCAATCTATCTGTGCAGTAAGATTATTTTATTTTTTTGTGAAGTAAGATTATTTTATTTTTTGTGAAGTTTTAAGCTGCATAGAAAAAAAAAAGAAAATTTGCTATCTATCGTAGGTCTACCGAATTGAGATTTTTCTACATTGGTTTGCAAATGTCTTATTGGTCCAACTAT